>VZRZ01001330.1:2190596-2266246 GCA_013398175.1 Climacteris rufus
TGCCGCGCCTGGGGCTCCGCCACAGCGGCCCCGCGGCTCCGCGCTGCTGCCGCGGCCCTCGGCCCTCGGCGCTCGCACCGGCTGCCCCTGAGAGCCCGGACGTTTCATGTCCTTTAAATAGAAGAGTTTAAGGGGAAAAATCCGTACAAGATGTACACTGCTATGTGCTGAACAATTTCTAGCATGACATTACACTAACTGCTCACAGCCGTTGTCTTACAGCACCACAAAGTCCTATTTTGCAACTAAATAACATTTCCCCATTTTCGTAGGTCACGATAACATTCAAGATTTTAAGAAAGGTCTTGCAGTGCCAGTTCACTGCACTCACTCAACTGAAACTTTCCCAAACTGTACGATCAGAGTAAGGAATCTAAAAATACTTTATCTACTAATGTCCCAAGTATCTGACATTTCTTAGTGAAATCTGCTGGATTTATGTGATATTCAGTGCTCATAAAAGCAGCTGAGTCAGATCACTAGGTATTTGTGACAATACAGTCTTTTATCTATAATTAACTGCAATGGGAAAAGTTCCCCCAAGTGGTTTCCAAGTCTATTGCAACATAAAGTAAAAGATATAGATGGCAGTGGGAGGAAAAATACCTGTATTTATATGATGGTTATAAAATAATAGAAAAGACAGATGCAAGGTAAGTGACTGAATACATAAGGATGCTACACAGTATTTATGCCTCTCCTCTTTACTGTATTGCCCTGTTACTTCCAAGTGGCACTTTGGTAATCAGAATAAAAGGAATTGCTTGTGTTTCCAGAAAGGTGTTTTATACCTCAGTTTTAGGCAATGAACATACAAGGGATGTGCCCTTCTTGAGGTCTGCCCTTGGCACAGGCTGCAGAGGGCGAGCACAGGCACTGAGAGCAGCCCTGATGCAGAGAGCTGTGTGGGCAGCACTTCATCACACCCATCGGCATCACTCCCTCTGAGCAGGCATGGGATAGGAAGAGCAAGTCACCACAGCATGTTTCTGGGTTTACAAGTACTGGACAGCAAAGGATAAAGAACAGGGGGAAAATGAAGGTGAAGGCTTAAAACACTCTTCTTTTGCTCTTCTGAGCAACTCTGTGGACTTCCTGGGCCCTGCTTGGGTGCAGGGCATGTGGACCTCAAAAGAGCCCATCACACTAAACTAAACTACAGCTCATGTCCTGCTGCTTTCTGAGACCCTGCAAGTAAAGGATGCCAGCAAAAAAAAAGTTTTGTATTCAGGATAATGTGTCTGCAAACAGATATAAAGCCACATAAAGGTAGTGGGAGGAAAGGACTATTTAACCAAGTCTGTCTCAGGTATGGACTAATAAGCACCACACTTTTCACCCCCATAAAATCATCTTTTCAAACAAGAGTGGATGCAGAGAGAAAAGGAACAGCATCTATCTGAGCACCATGTTCAGCTCTGGGGCACCTCATCATAAAAGCAGAAGCTGGCCTTTGTCAAAATGCACAGGGTAAAGGAATGAAAAATAGAGCAGGGACAGTGGGGATGTCACACCTGGAACACATCAGCTCCTTATGACTTCCATGCTTATCCTCTTACTCAACGAGGGCATTTAGCCTACGAGTTAGTGAGCACAAATTTAGGATTGAAAAAGGGAGGATTTTGTTTTAAACAAATATCCAGAGTTATGATGCCGAGTCGCTGATGGCATTGAGGTCCCAGACCTTGCAGGGGCCCCCATAATCCTCTCAGATGATGCAGGTGGTCATGCCTTACCCATGCTGCAGGGATGGCAGATGAGCAGGAAACAAAATATAAGCTGCAGATGGAAAATGACCCCTGAATAAGTGAAAAAAAAGTTCCCAGAGTCCTAGAAACACCTCAGCCCTGTTCCTGGTGCAGCCAAAGGGGAAAATTAAATATTCAAGAATTAACAGTGGGAGAGTAGTAACTAAAAGAGGCAATGTCACATGCCACACTGTAAATACTGTAAAATTTGGAGCCACCTTCTTTCCCCAGACTATAAAAGCATAAAATAGGCCTAAAAAGGTATTATTTAAGATGATCAGTGTATGTAGCAGCTACTTTTGGAAGAGAGTATCAGTGAAAACATGATGATCAAAGTGTGATATGCTAGAACATTTTAAAAGTGACAGTTCCTACAAGGAGAGCAGTTAGCAAGGCTCCACCTACAAAATCTGGGAGTCACCCTGCAAAACTTGTACACAAAAGACTTAAAACAAAATGAAGCCTTTAAAAATTTTTTTTATTCACCCACTGCAGGAATGGCAGCACAGGTGAGTGGAGGAGCAGCCATCCCTCCTTCCCATGGCTGAAACCCTCAGAGCCACACACATTTTCTTCTTATTTGAAATTCAACCTGTGGATTTGGTGCCGTGTTTTTCACAGTGGCAGCTGTTTCTCTCACAACTATTTCATCCTCTTTCTGCCTCAGTTTCAAATATCTGCTTCCATGAAATTGGCAAAATGAGAATGTTTTTAACACCATACAAAATGGAGATGGGCAGGTTTGGGTGGCAGAGGTGGCCCTGGCAGAGCTGCAGGGATGCTGTCTGCTGAGCCATGCACAGGGAGGAACTAAAGAGCACTGTGAATGAGGATGGTGTGGGAGGTGACAGGGAAGCCCACAACCTTTGCAGTGTGAGTTTTGGCACCTCCAGGAAGGTGGAAGAAGCCAGAGAGGTCAGTGAGGTTCCAGATGACCAGGAGACAGTATTTCATAGGCTTCAAGTTTTCACCTTGGAGCAAAGGGCATGAGACAACGTGCATTTCAATCATGTTTCGAGGGAGAGAGGTGGGCTTAGGACAAACTCATCCAGTCACCTCTGAATTTGGGTTTCCACAGAAAATTTATGAGGAATATTCACTTTTCTTCAGTCTACCCTCATAGTCATACTCCAAATATGCTTTGTTGCAAAGCAGAATGTTCTAAGCACACAATTTCTGCCTCCTTTGGTGGAAGTGCCTCCCTACAAAAAATTGCCCCCTGGTCTTGATTTGTTGTAAACCATATAATGAAAAAGAGGCACCAAATATATTTAAAAGTGCATTCGTTATTTTCTCAAAGCGGGGAAAGAGCAGTGGTAATACCCAAGATATGTTCGTTTCTGTGAAGAAAGAAATGAGATGCTAAGAGTGGCAAAGGTCTCTAAATTTTCAATGTAATTTAGAAAGCAATATGGTGATAAATTAAATATAAAATACTTCTTAAATTTAATTTCAATATACAAAAGAGGAAACGTATTAAGTGTTGCTCCCCCTTTTTCATAAAGAATGCCTCTCTTTACTCATCTCAGAAAAAGACATGCATGAATCTTTTATGTGACTAGAATAAAGATTGTGAGATATTTTATTACAGGAAAAGTCTATGAAAAGAAACCTGAAAGCATTGACATACCTCAAAGGGACATGTTGTTTAACAAATGCCCTCATTACATGTAATTCAGTTCAAGCTGCAGAGCTGGGTATAGAAGTCTGTGTTTGAGCAGCTATAAAATCAGAGCCTCATTTAGGCTGGAAGGAACCTTCAGAAGTCCAATGTGTGGTGGCAGGAGGGCTGGAATGAGCAAATGTCATACACTTACACCACAGAAATGGAAATCACAGCACAGCTGTTGATCTTGTTCTTGGCACTCTAATAAGATGTTGCCAAGGCAGATCACAGCTTATTCCAATAAGTTGAAAGAAAGCTTTCACTAAGAGACATTCAACTGAGAAGTTCAGTAAGAGGCCAGAGTGAGAAAAACCCACAACCCAATTTCTTAACTTCGTATTTCACCCTTATGAATTTGAATGCCAAAGAACAATACCTGGAATATACCAGTTTTAAAAGACCACTAAGCATCACAGGGTGTCTGCCAGGGGGAGGGATGTGAATGCCAGGGCCAGCGCTGCTTTGGCAGCTGCTGCCTCTCCCTCATACCCCTTTAGTTTACATTTGAAATTTGAAATGTCTCTGATCTGGATCTGGGGAAAATTACAACACCCACAACTATGTGCCCATCTTCTGCTCCCTTACAGTTCAGTAGAAGAGACAAGACAATATTCAAATAGCAAAAAATACTACTTTAGAAGGTCTGGCCAAACTTGATATGGTTTTGTCATAATCGCTTGTGAACTTGCCTCGTTCAGTCTTGTCAGCACATGTGGACATCATCCACATAAGGTGACGGCAACGAGTTTTGGTAGCGCATCTTCCACCATCTTTCTCCCTGAGGGAATGTTGCTTTGTCTCCTGCTAGTGTGATTGAAACATTTTAAATGACAAAGCATCTGTCGGGTGCCCAGACATGCTGTGACTCTGGGCTCACACCTCAAGGTGGCATTGTAGCCATGGGTCTCCCTGCAGTTGAGGGGAACTGGTGGGCAGCACCCCCTGACTCCCCCCTGCCCTCCCCAGAGCCACTCCTAAGGAACTAACATTCAGGTGCAATTACACTTTCAAGTTCCTTCTTTTTGCTTGGGGAGGATGTGTTCCTCTTCAGTGGGTCAGCAGAGAAAGCTGTGGAGGAGAGAGTGAACCTCATCCGGACAGTGAATGGCATCTCATAACATGAAGCCTCTGTAGTGAGGGTAGCCTCTGTATCTACCTGTCCTCTGCAGATGCCTGCCTTAGGTAGGAGTGAGCTGCTTTTTTAAGGCCTGTCTTGAGATGCTGATTTTTCTCTGAGGTGTTTATTTCAGATGAAATTTTTGCATTCTGATTTTCCTAAACTAGACAAGAGAAATCTCAGGGATAGTCAGAGAATGGCACAGGTACAGACATGAACATGACAGAAATGCTGAGGATGACTGGACAGATACAGAAAATATCTTAAAGTTCAGGACTCCAGAATATTTCCTGTCTTTCTCTAATATAAATTAAAACAGGCTACACTATTACTGTAATAATAGCAGTGCAGGAATACTCTTTACTGACACTGACTATATTACTTTATTTCTTTTTAATTGCTGTGAAGATTAACACTAGGCCCATCAAAAACTAGACTTTGTCAAAAGGATGCAATCATTCACATTTTGATCCACTCAAAGAAAGACCCATCCTAAAATCTGAGAAAACATGAATAATCTTGTATCTAAGATGCAGGGGCAGAGTGAGGAGGGAAGGTAGAGGATCCAGGATGGCCGTAGAGGGGGACCAGGGCTCTGGCCACGGCTGCCCACACTGCCAATGCACAGAGCCAGTCCTGCCAGGGATAGGAAGGCAAACAGCCGGTTCTGTGTTTTCTGCAATCCCCATCAAATCCAACTCCCTGGCTTTTTCACAGGAGCTAACAAACCAGTGAAAATGTAAAGAAATATCTTTGACAATGTAAAGAAATACCTTTGACATTGCAAAGAAATGACTTTGAAAGACACAGAAACACGTAGATCACAATGTGTGCATGAGCCACTGTACAAATGTCATTTGGTGTTGCTGCTTGAGCTCGCTCGTAGCCAGCACAGAAATCCATCCAGCCCCCACACTGCTGTCAGCAGAGTTGAAAAGCTCAAGCTTCTGGCCATTTTCTGACTTAATCTTTTAGAGGTGTAGATGTGGATGGAGATTAAAAGTTTCTCTTTGTTTGGAAAACAGACCCTTGTGAGTGCATTCTTCTGAGATACACAGCACACCTATTTTTCTTTTTTTTTGATCAGACCAGCGATTTCTGCATCTGATACCTAGATTCCAGAGTCAAAATATCTCGTTTCCAGGAAAGCAGGGCTCCACCACACATAATGGTTCTTTGGGAATACAAGCACCGTGAGTCCAAATATCCTCCCTTTCTTCTCTTTTACCTCCAGATTTTATTGCTGGGGACCATGTAATTCAGTATGGGATACTCCTCTGTCCCAGCTCTGTCCCTGCCCAGCATCTTGGCCACAGTCAGCTTACTTGCTGAGGGGGAAGCATGAGAAAAAGAGCAGGTATAGAAGGTATGGATGCTTTGCAAGCACTATTTAGAAACAACCAAAACATTGGTGTATTCTCAACACTTTCTTGGTCACAAATCCAAAACACAGCACCATATGGACTGCTACACAGGAAATTAACTCCATCCCAGCCAAAATCAGTACACATGGAGAGGACATTTGTGATGCCTACAGTGCCTATTTATGGATGATCATTCACACTTCTGTTACCATCACTCAGCACAAATTACCATTTGCAAGTTGCCCTCTCATGGCATTCTGTAATAGACAGGCAATGAAAATACTCCATTAGTTGCTCCTGTAATCCAAAACTGGAGTTTAGTCAATGACATTATAGAGACATTCTGTTTCCTTTGCAAACTTAGCATGGCCCCTGAGAAATTAACAACACAACATCTTCCTACATTGACTGTTCTGAACAGTCACAAACTGAGGTAGTATATGGATCTAGATTTGTCATGCAGAAAGCCAGTCTGGCCAGCTCAGCATTGCTTCCTCAGGAGTGTAGGCAAATTTACTGGTAGAATAAGCAAAACCAGCTAGGAGGCATTTAGTCTAGTCTGTAGTAAACATAAATTGCCTTGAAAACTGACTCTCACACATATAAGGTCATGCATATTGTAGTTGTCTGCCATCAGGTACAATTCATAAAGCCTTTCTGGAGGAAACATCCATACTTTACATCTCTTTTTAGAGCCAGGTAGATATTTATGCCACCACAGTACACCTATACCAGAGGTCACTGCTGGTAGGGCATGGCTGATGCTCCTGGAGTGAGGAGGCTCAGCAAACGTGCACCCAGTCCAGCTGTGTTCACACTGGGAGCCCTTTGCTGATGAGTGAGCTCCACTGTTCTGCTGTGACACACAGAGAGTGTGTTGCAGGCTTCCCTGGGTGCCAGATGGAGTCTTGAATTGGTATCAATCAAGTGCTTCCAGTTGGAGTACTTCGAAATTGAGTCCAGGCCACTTCACAGTTGGTTACTGACAAAAGAGCTAAACAAACATCAGGGAAACAGAAGAGAAAACAATGTTAATTACACCGTTTTTGAGGGCTCCTGACAAAATATAGTATTCTACAAAAGCCAGGAGGCAGAGGGGTGACTCCCTGTGTGAAAGCATCACAGTAGAAGGCAAGGTTCAGTAAAAGACTGAAAATTAAGTAGTTTTGCTTAAGCAGCATTTTTTTCTACTTAATGATTAAATCATTCCATTAACCATTTAATTTCAGCAGAAGATTTTGCTTGCTAAATGCTAAAGCTACTTAGCTAATCACATGTACCTGCACCATTCAAAGATAACTGTGCTTGGGGCTCAGATGCAGCCTCTGGCAAGCACAAAGCTCCATTCAACCAGTGCAATGCCAGAAGTCCTCACTGAGCTGGAGGAGTCAGCAGGGGTGTCCAGGAGTGCCTTTGTCCTTGTGGGGTGCTGGTCACTTAAAGCTGCAGGTGGAGGCACAATAGATCAGTGTTTGTGATACCCAGACCCTGTAAGGTTTCCAGGAGAGGAAGAACCCTACACATCCAGAGTGGGATTCAGCTTGTGTCTGAGACATCAAAATGTAGATGCCAGTGAGATCTGGGCCCCACTAATTTCATCTGCATCAGGATGAGAGGGAGCACAGGTGCCTGACCCAGGTCCATGGCCAAAGTCCCAAACAACCAATATGGCTGTGGGCAGTTCAGCACTTGGAGCCAGAGGGGGCCAAAGGGAAACCAGCCAGAGGGAAACCAAATCTGTGACAGTCACACCCTCCACATTTATTGACTCCATCTGCTGTAAGGCAGGTTACATACTTAGCTCACAGATCTTTGTGTATGTAGGTATTTAAGTTTGCAGATGGATTGCTCTCATGCTGAATTCAACCCTCTGTCAAAGGCCCGTGTAGTCAAAGATAACTAAGCCGCTGACTTCCAGCTTAATTATAGAGATACATGTAAATTTAGGAGAGGATAACTGAAACAGCTTAATGTAACACCATGATAAGGGATGGGGAAACTCTTCTTAGAGCTGTAAGGCTTCTTTATTTTCCCTCGAATTAAGAATAAATAAAGCAGTTTCCTTCTGTGTGGAGGACATCTAGAGGACTCTGCCACGTGTTTTCTCCGTTGCATAGCACAAGCCAGATCATGATTGCTTCGCCTGTGTTTGGGATACCATGCATACAGTGCAAACTAACCTCCCAGATGGTGCATGACTGTCAGAAGACAACAGGAGGAGCCCTTCTCCTCGGCTGACCTTCTCCTTGGTGCTCCTGCACTCACACAGCCAAACTGCAATTGGTTTCCTCATTGAAAGGCTGCAGAAAAAAATGAAATGAAGGCAGGCTGCTACACTGAGGAGATGCCAGTGTGACCAGAACACTGTTGCCAAGTGAGGTTAAGTGATCCCAGCTGCAAAATATACTAGCTAGCTGTTAGATCATCTTTTTAAAGTAGCCCCACAAGATATTAAATTCTATCTCATATCTTAAATATATTTTGTGCTACCACTAAGACAGACCCAGCCTAGTTAGCTTCTCCTTTTGACAGGCCATGTCCTGTCCTGCAAAGCCCAAAACACAAATACTGTCTGCTGCATTGTGCCTCATATAAAAATAATAACTAAAAAAGCTCCACCTTAAATGTTTGTTCCTAAAATTGGTGCATCTCTGAACAAATCCAAAGTAGGTGACTAAATGTTCTAGGACATGTGGCATGGTGACAGTCTAAATCAGGTGCTGTAATCACCAATTTACTTATCCTTATGGGTATTCAATCTGAGCAATTCAACATCCTGAACTGTGCCAGCTGTGAGCATGGATGCCTTGCAGCTCTACAGTACAGATTTATGGTGGATTTTGGTTTCCTTCTTGTACTGCACCAGCAGGTGTACAAGCACTGCCCTTGCTGGTGTACTGTCACTATTCTGATACCACTTACCCATTTACTCTTTGGCTGAAGGTGTCTCACAGCAAACCTGTCAGAGCTCTGTCATACTATACATGTGGGTTTGGATTCCTGAGCAGATGAAATTGGTGATAAACACGTAAAGCTCAACATACTCCCCATTCTTACACTAGGCAGCATCTGCTGATATTTAAGCAGCATCTACCTGGCCACCATATCCAGGGCATTTTGCTTCAGGCTTTTTGATATAAAGGGAGGAAAGCAGAGCCATCAGCAGATGTAACCACTCACAAAGGTGCCAGTTCCCCTTCCCCTCCAGCTGGGGAAGAGCTGTGAACTGTGTGGTTTGAAAGACCAGCTGCACCACTGCAGCACCCAGCAGAGCTGTCAGAGTGACAGTGTCCCCATGAGTGATGGACATGTCCCCTGGGACAAGGGACAGCACTGCCTCTGGGCAGCAGTGAGGCTATCTGGCTGGCACAGGCTCACTTACAGGTACAGTGTAACTCACAGTTATCTAATAGTATACCTATAATAATATACCTAATGAGAGTTTTTTATAAGTTGTGGATTTCCACTCAGCTTCTTCTGTAGGCTGGTCCTGACTTATTGAAAACTTCATTTCACTCTGAGTAAGAAATAAAAATAGTAAGTTATTGGTGTACTTGAGGGTACTCTCAGGCTTACCAGCTTCATTCAAATGCTGATTAGACTTAATGGATGTTTTCTGAATGGGCAGAACTTTAGGATAGTTTAAAACTCCCAAGGGGGGAGAGTTACCAATGGTATCACAGTTGTTTAGTACAGACTGGTTAGATACAGGCTAATGCCTGCACAAGGCTGTATATACCGTCCAGAACACTAAACTCATAATTGGCATGAAAGTCACAGCATTTGAGCATTTCTGTCCTTTCTGCAGCATCAATAAATACTTTGAAAGTTAAGTATTGAACAATACAGTGTCATCGTCCAAGTCATGAGAATGCGGTTCAAATGTTGCAGGATGTTAAACATTATTTTTGGCTAAAATTTATAAAATAAAACAGAAACTAAAATGCTGAGGATGCCACTTATCTCCAGGAACTGAGATTTTAGAAGAACATAAAATATTAAAGGAAAGCTGAAAAACTTGTCACAGGTGGCAGCATACAGGTAGAACGCTATACAAACAGACACAGATACTAACACAGATACTAACTTTGTCAGGCTGAGCAAAATGCTGTTTTGACATGATAAGAAGTTAGGCATGATAGGAAGTTAAAATAAATTGCATAAAGCAATTGAAATTCTGTTCTTTAAGGCTGCCATATCCATCTCCCATCCTGAAAATGTAAAAATTAGGTCATCTATTAGCTCACCACTCACTGTGACATCAGTTTCCAGTTCCTGCCACCAGCTCCAGCATCCCACACATCTCTCTGTCAGCCTTTTACTGCCCTCAGACATTTCACTTCACAATATTTCTGGGTAGCACTCAATTAGTTTCACAGCTACCACGGAAATACCAGTTTGTGCTTGAAAAGACTGGGGGTTAGGTTTGTTCTCTTGATCTGCAGTGGCCTGGTAGCTTCCAGAGGGACCTCTCAGGATCATGCATTGCCACAGCCAAGGACTTTGTGGAGGTAAAGCTGCCTGGATGGTGTTTCCCTCCAGGAAGCTTCCTTCTGGTCAGCAGTTGAAATGCAAGCCCTTTTCATGTCATTCCACCTGGCGTGTCTTTTGGGCATCAGCTGAATGGATTCTTAAAGTCACAAGAGCAGTTTCTGTGTGAATTGAGGCAGGCAGACAGGGAAGAGGAGCTCTCACCCTGGGGGTTTGGATCTGTAAGCAGTAGCAGCAGCACATCCCCTCAGTTGTATGTCTGGGTGAGGGTGAGTGCTAAAGTGCTTACACTTTAATTAAAGTCAAAGTCCCGGAAGACTTAAGCTGCAAGGTCTGACCCAGTTTTCTTCTGAGAACACTAAAGGGCTGCTTTAAAGACTCACTTGCACTGGGCCTGCCACTCTGTTTTTCCCAGCAAGTAAATTGTAAAGTGAATATCAGATGTGGGACACACAGAGGCAGATTTCCTCATAGAGCTGTGTCTGTTTCGGAGTAGAGAGGCCACTCGTGTGGTTTCTGATGAAGAAGCTCTGCTGATGAAACCCCAAATTCCTGAGGCTGGCTCTACCACAAGGGGTGGTTCCTAGAAACATTCAGGAGATGGTAAAGATCACATGTGCAGGGATAGAGAAAATCTAAACTGGGATGTGACTTTGGTGGCAGGTTGTGCACTGCCCAACCACCCACCTGTTCATGATGCCCTATTCCACACCAGGTGTGGTGGCCTGGGTGAGTGCACAGTGGAGCTTGGAGTACCCTCCCAACCCAAACCTACCACTCACAACAGCTGAACTGATTTTGACTGAAGGGGGTTGGATGAAATTACTTCATTTTCTACTAATAAAATTGACATGAGTTTGGAGGTAACTGCCTTTCAATCATCTCTTTGCTATGCCTGGGAGAGGTGTGATCCATGTAGTACCACTTCCTTAGGACTACGTGTCATGGCATGAGCAGTCCTATAGCTGTGTGAGCTGTCTTTACCCTGACATCCAGCATGCTTCTGCCAGCTCTTGGAGACATAGGATAGACAAATATCTCAACTCTCACCTTTTAAAAAATTACTGCACTTGTGAAGACAGACATGAAAACACAAGAGCAGTCTGTGGTTACAAAACTGAAAATACCCATCATACTTCTATTGTAAAGAGAGTAACTCAGTTAATTTTAGTCTGTTAATGAGATGCTTCAGAAACTTTGCACCATTTCCAGCCTGAGAATGACTGGGAGGGGACTCTCTTCCAGAAAAGCCAGGGCTGAAGCTGATGAAGTCAGTGGTACAAATGAAGGTGAGGGTTTGCAAAATTAAACTTCTAAAATGCATGTAACCAAAACGAATGAGATTTGTCATCCTTTCAGGGTCTAAGTGTTCGCCTTTTCTGTGGTGAATGTCATCCATCTTGCAATGAGGCAGTGCTGCCATTGTAAGCAACTATGTGCAGCCACCATGACTCCAAATCCAGATTGTCAGAAATTTCAGTTGTATGAAATAGTAGTGTGAGTTTTGGGAGTCCAGCCTGCCCTGGGACTGCACATCACAGCCACCCCTGCATTGCTGTTCTCTGATTGAGTGTAGAAATTGAGTTTCTAGGTACCTTTTGGCACCCATGTCATCTCAACTATATTAAGTTGAAGATTATGGGTTATTTCTATTAATTGACTGCACATATGACACTTGTGATGCAGAGCAGCAGGCATGTGCCTGGCATATGGATGCAGGGGCTCCTGTTTTCACCAGGAGTGTCCACCGTGTCCACCCAGCACTGCCCATCCCCATAAGAGGAGTCCAGGTCCCACCCACCTATCGAGGCTGATGCAGTTGCAGCTTTGGCTCAGCCTGTACTTACAGCTCTTACTTATAGAAAATTATTTTGCTTTTTTAGCAAGTGGTTTTGAGGTGAGTTTTTTGCATTTCCATGATAATAACAACTATGAATTGTTTGTTTCTAATGCAGAACCCATTTATATTTATGAAAAAGAATGTGTCAGAAAGTACCAGCAAATTATACCAAGGAAATCTCAAGATGGTTTCACAAGTTGTTATTATCATCCTATGAGGTCAGGAGGAAACTGGTTTGTTTAGTGACACATTGTTTGATTTAGCAGCTGAGTGACTCACACCAAATTGAAGATTTGTTGCTACATTGAATGCTTAATTGCAAAGATAAGATGTGCTGTTAGTTCAAAGATAGTGTGTAGGCTGAGATGAACAGATGCCAAAATTGTGAAGACAATTGCTGAAGTTTAAATTATAAAGTCTGAATTGAAAGCTGTGATTAAATAAGGACTGTTCTTCATTAATCTCTATTTAGGTTTTCCCCTCTTTGTTTCATTCTTCACTTTGACAGAAGCAACACTATAGAGAGGACCAGAAGCAGAGCTAAATATCAGTGACTGATTTAAATCTTGCTTACATGCATCCTCCATTTCCACTAATTACCACCAGTGAAGCACCCAGGTGCAAAAGTAATTGGAATTCTGGCTTTTTTCATTCATTTATTCTGAGATGGGTTGACAGCAGACAGACCTCTCCCATCACCTCAGTGTCCTGTGTTTGTCCCAAAAGGTATGCATGTAAAATGTTCCATGTAGTTACTGAAGCTCCCTCCTCTCTCACTTGCAGTCTCTGGTGCAAACAGAAGCATCTCAGCTGAGCACCCAGTATGAGCAGAGGGTCAGTGGTGGCAAAGAGCCTTCAGGGGCATGGAAAAACGGGATGCAGCTGGAGCCCTCTCTCTGGGGCTGCCTGAGGCTGGGCAGGAGGGCAACAGGGAGGGGGAAAGAGCCATTGCTTCTCTTAATTGTCAGTTTTAAAAGTGCTGGCCAAGGCAGTACCTGTTTCTTAACTGGTAGCTGAAAGTCCTGTCTGTGTGTTCAGATGTCCTTGGGGATTTAGAAGGGAGGTAACAGAGGTGAAACACTCTCTGGAGAATCAGCTATGTATGTTTAATCTAGTAATCTTACATTTTCATGTGGTAAATCCATGAGTGACATAAACCATGGGGGGCAAGAAAAGTGTATTTGGTCTCGTGCAGCAGATGGGGGCAGAGAGATTGGGATTCCCCAGGGGGGTTGGCAAGACGAGGGGCTCCCAGTACCCTTCGGAAGCTCTGGGCACCAGAAATGGCCGAGACACGGCTGCGACACCTCCTGTCCACGGACGCGGACATGATGGAGAAACTCCCCCTCGCTGCTGCGAGCTCCTTGCTTTGCTCACCAGCAGATGGGGTAATGTCTGACACCAGCAGCAGCTCGAGGTATAAAACAGGAAAAGCTTAACCATTCATGGAGGAGAGCCCGGATGCTCCCCGCTCCCGCCCCCGGTGTGAGGGATCGCTGCTGCTCCCGCTCGGACACAGCCGAGCGCATCCGCTGCGCACGCAGGGTCAGGAGCGGCCGCGGCTGAGGGAAGCGAGGGTACAAAGTGTGCTGCGGGGATGCCGCGTCTCCCGCCGCCGCCATCAGCGCCGTGTTCGCAGTGGCACAGCTTGTGCTCATTTCTGGACCACAAAGTCCAGCACGGGGTGGCAGCTCCGCATCCAGGCGGCTCCGTCACGCCGGTGTCCTTGGCTGATGGGTGCGGGATCACCCCGGCCTGCGCGTCGGGAACCGTGCCTCCCAAGCACTGCCCACTCGTTTTGATAAGTAGAGACCGGCCTAAAACTGCCCTCTGCATTTTCCCCAGTCCGGAGGAGAAGGTACAAATTGTTAATTCCCGTGGCTCCCCAGAACGCTACAGCAGGGCTGTCTGGCTGCCGTCGGCGGGGCGGCTCGGCTGCTAACCCCGCAGCACGAGTTTTGCTCGGGGAAAGCTAGAGGAGGTATTTGAACAGGGTGAGCACACAGCGAAAGCTAGGAGCAGAAAGCATCAATAAAATAAACGCCAAAGCTGTTGGCTGAAATCCCACGAAATGGGCGCCAGGAAAGGCGCGGGCGGAGGTTTGTGATGCTGTCGGCACGACACTGCGTGGTTCGTGCCATAAACCGGGACGACAGCTTGAGGGGAGGCGAGACGGCTCTCAGTGTGCCCGCACGGCTCCCCTGACTGTGCCCGCACACCCAAACCTGCGCGGAGATGAGAGCCCGTCATCTGCAGAGGGCACCCCAAGCACACCCCACATCAGAACTCCACAGCTATGGTAGTTTTATGGAAGTTAGAGAAAATAGTATTTATTATGAACACAAAGCCAACAGTCATCTTTTTCCACTGCTTTGGGAAAGATTAAATAAGGACCCATGAGTGGGATATAAAGAAGGAGAGCGATAATTGGTTTGATTCAGAAATCATGGGTTTGGGGGACAAATTTCAAAGCAAAGCTTTTCATTCTGAGAGAGGGTACAACTGCACCGGGTGAATCATCACTGCCAGGGGGAAAAATAGGAGGGTGAAAACCCCCCCACCTCTCCTGTGAAAGTGCTGTCTGTGCCCAGTTGTTCCCGTGAAATGACAATGTTGGCTGCAGGGCTTGTTCTCTCTTGCAAATAGATTAGGCTGCTACGGTTTAAGCCTATTGGAGATATTGCCCTCAACTCGCAGGATTACCTTATCAGCAGCAACCAGATGGAGCGTATCAGTCATTCCACACCTGTTGATCTTATATGGGAGCCAAAAAATTAATTGCTTAGAAACGTAAAAGCAAAAACCTAAAATCATGAAAAAAAGAGAAAAGATTAAAGGGAAGGATGGGCACTTCTTGCCTGATACTGGTATCGGTGTCAGCACATTTTGGAGGATGTCTTATGTGGCATCTGATGCAGTTTGCAAACGCGAGAGGGTGGAGACCCCAGAGAGCAGATATTTTTGGCAAGCAATACCTATTTAGCGGCTACCAGCCGTGTTTAATTTGCATACATATGACTCGTGGAGATAACAGTAAATACGAAAAGCTTTCTAAAAGGATGCTGCACAGCGATGCCGTCGGCTCCCCGCTGCCGGGGTGCCGCCTGCCCGCCTGGAAGCGCTCCCAGCGGGGTCGGGGCTCCCCGGTGCGCGGCTCCCGGAGCCGCCAGGAGGAGCTCCCGCGTCGGCGGAGTCTCCGCGCAGGGCTCAGCCGCAGTCCCGCGTCTGTGCCCAGCCTCCCTGTGCTGTGGAGCGTGAAGGAACCGCGGTTCCCAGCTCCGGCCCGTGACGGTCTCCCAGTGCCCGAGCCAAGCGGATTAGATTTCCACGGCTGCCGCGGGAATCCGTACCATGAAACAGCTTGGGAAGCAAACACATGCGAGCAGGGTCAGGCTTGTTCCATCTTCTGTAAATCACTAGTCACGTTTTGAGTGATGGGAATAATGGCAACAAATTAGGGGAAAATGCTTACCATGACAAATATAGAAAAACTGGTCATTTTAGCGCTGCCTTCTGTCCTGAGGAGCCCCGGAGATTGTGGAAAAGTGAGGGTGCAGGGATGTTACTCAGCTCCCTGCACCCGTGAGGCCTCCTGCAACCACCGCGGCACTGCAGGAGGCAGTGCGTGCAATCTCACCCTGCCCCACACCTCGCATGTCTCTCTGAGCTCTCTGCAGGCTGCTTGGTTTTATACTCACAAAGCGTCTGCAGCCCGGCCGGCCAGGTACACGGGCTGTGGCCGGGCTGGGTGCGCCCAATGCCCGCGGCTGCGGGGAACAGGGGCCGGAGCCCCGGGGCACTGCGCGCCTGCAAGGAGTGCCCGAGGCGGCCTGGCAGCTGCAAACCTCCCTGTGGCCATCAGAATAAGACCTAGAGGATGAAGCTAGCGTGCCTGTGCACACACTGGGGAGTCAAGTTTCCTTCCTTTGTCTCTGTAGGTACCAGTAGCCCAAAGACGCAGGTGATGGCAGAGGTTTGTGCTGTGGAGAAATGGGGGAATTGCCTATCACACACCCCAGGGGAGCCCAATTCCAAGCAGTTACCCTAGAAAGCCTTATTTTTAGAAATTTCTTATCATTCTGATTCCCTGAAACTACGTTTGCGTGATTCAGACGTTTTGCTCTGCCTTATTAAATGACAGCACTTTCCACAATCCTTTATGGATACAAAATTAAAAGAGTGCTGCTAGAAACAGCAGGGACTTAGGAGTGCTCCTTTTCAATTTGCACAGCACACATTATTCCTCCTTGTTGTTTCAGCATAATTTTTAATTAAAATTGGCAAATCTCTCAGGCCAGCCTGCATTCATGACCTTTAGCCCCAAACACTGGGATAATTAGGCATTTATTCTCAATCTTTGTCTCTTCTTTTCATTTTTTCCCCATGAAGTTGCCTGTCAGAAATTTCTTATTCACCTTATTTACACTATTCAACCTTGCCTGATCTCTTAAGAACTCCTTAAGAAAAGCAGGACTCTGATACTCTGCTTCTGTACAGAAGTCCACAGCTGCTATCTCAGTGCATGGACCAGTTGTGTTGGTGAAGGTCAAAGATATCTTAAAGCAGTCTATAACAGCATTGCTTATTCATATGGGTGTGAGAGGGAGCACAGCTTACAGAGCTGAACTACTTTCATGCAAATAAAGGACCACTTTCTTAGCATTGTATTTCACATCCTGACACAGGTAACAACAGTTTTGTTGTCCTCAATACACCAGATAAACCTCTGGGAGCTGGGGACCATGCAGAAACCAAGATCTATGTACCTGCCACCGACAGAAAACCTTTTTTTTTTTTCACCTAGGCTGCAGCACTGGTTATGAAATGGCACCAAAAGCCTTGCTGGGCACAGCAGTGCCACTGTCCATAGAGCCAAATTGTTGGGTAAGCTCCTGGTGTGTTTCAGCAGGGGCTGTCGAGGGCTCTCTTGACTCATTGTCAGTCACTGGGGATAGCAGAGCTCCTGATGGGCAGTTTGGGGTGAGTCACTGGGCATCGTGTGCCTTATCTGGCACATTCAGCATTAGGGAAATAAGTAGAAAGTTGCCTCAAGGACCATTAATAATGAAGTTTCTGTAGAAAAGATCTACATACTGTTTCACAAAAACCCTCATGTAGAAGTGCGAATACCAGGAAAAATGGATAGGAATCTTCTTGTGTGACTGGTCACTGAAGGTTTCTGCAGTGTTACTCTGCAGAAATAAGTGCCTAAAAGCCTTTACCTATCTGACCTATCTGTTACAAGTGTCCTTTCCGATGGGATGAATCACTTTCCTGGAATTGCTTGTTCCTCTCCACAGACTTTAAAGAGAGTTATTTGTCTTCATTTGGCCAGCTAAATACCACTTCAGGCAACTGACGGGGAAGAAGGAAAAGCTTTTTCCTCTGTAAGGAATAGGGTCTGAGTTTCTCACTGACTCCTACCTAATACAGGAAGTGCCTGATTGAGGGGCAGTCTCTGCACACTCCTCTGTAACAGTGAGGGAAGCAGACGCCTCCAGGGTAATTCCAATTTACGGGCAGCGCTGCACTGGCAATGCCCAGCTCTCTGGGCTGCACACAGACAGCAGCAGATGCTGCTGCTCCACAGGCAGCTCACACCTCCACCCCAACACCACTTCAGTCAGCCCAGCCAAGGTGAGTTAAAATGCTTCCCTGGAAATAAAACAAATGGAAGAAATAAAACCCCAAACAATTGAAATTTGTTGTGGCAGCTCTGCCACGTTCTACATCTACCACAGCAGAAAGCAGACCTTTACAGAAGAAATGCCTCTTAGACTAACACCAAAGGACCCGTAAACACAGTCTCTATAAAAATAGTCATCAAAAATGTGAGTGAGAGCCAGGAGGTTGCACGGGCATTCTATAATTTCGATCCTTGTGCAGGAAAGTTGTGGCGAAGAGACTCTAAATACGCGTATATATTTATGTACTAAACATCATCTGTCAAAAAGATCACGGTAAGATTTTTGTCTTTCATGAAACAACAGTGACATCCAGTGGTACTGTAGGTGTAGCCAAGGAAAGGTAAAGCCTTTCACCCTCGGACACGCTCCCTGTGCCCCGGCCCCTCGTGGGAGGCTGGCAGGACGCAGACAGCTCCAGCTGCCCACAGGTCCTCTGTGAGGGATGAACCTGTAAAGGAAAAGAGAGAGAGAGAAAAAGTGTTTTTCAGAGCATGGAGTGAGAACACATGCATTTCAGAAGCATTGCAACAGCACATACAGGTAAAAAAACCCAGTCTGTTTTCAGAAAAACAACATCTGCATGTCAATCAAAGTCTACTGCCAAGTAAACAAATACATCCCATTAAAAAACCTACTCCCAGGCACTTAATTTCACTAAGTCTAAGCCATAATTAATATTGCCTTTTCCTCTTCTTTCGTTTTCCCCGCAATATCTGTTTTGTGTACTGATTTATAACCTTCTTAAAAACATTTTCCTTGGGCTTTCTCTCTAATCTCTTCCAATTTCCCTTTATTTTTCTACCATTTAGATTTGGATTGGCTCAATTCAATTTTCTTTTTCTACTTCTGACCGGTTCTCTTGAATAAGCTCTCAGGGAGCGTCTGCCTCTTTCTGCTGTCATTTTGACTTACTTGCTTATCGCTTTCCATCGATTTTCCCGTAGGACTTAATTTTAATCCAATTTACAGTGTCAGTAATCTGGGTAGTTTCTTTTAGTTAGATTTAGATTCCAACTAATTTCCTTTCCATTGACAACTGTCCAAGTCGCTCCATTTAAATCATTGTACTCACTCTGTCTCGGCCAGGCTGTTCCCTTTCCAGCTGGGGCTTGCTGGCTCTCGCCTGCTGCTGGCAGGGGAGCGGAGGGAAGGGCTGGATGGCTGCGAGATCAGGTGGCAGGAGGCAGGGCGTCGCAGGCACACACGCTCCCACCCTGCCTTTCAGTTCTGTAGCTGTGGCAAGAGCAAGTGGTGGGAATGCAAATCTTTCCTCTGTGCCAGCATTGCCCGGAGTCTCAGTGTAGAGTCCCACTGGGTGCAGGAGCACAGTGCTAGAGATGATCCTGAGGGACATCAGACCCAGCTTCCCAGCTTCACAGCCATCCATGGGAGTCAGGCTCTGTCTGCACGGGTCTACCACTCCTTGGGTTTGTTGAGGAAGGGTTATTTGCCAGAGGCACATGTAAAGAGGCATTGACTAGTAGTGTGAAGCAGATAGTAGTAAAAGCATTTGACACACTCTCATCCCTGATGATGCATGTTCTTGTTCCCACAGTAAAAGGGTTAATATTTGTTTTGTCCTTTGTCAAGAATGAAGCTACAGTGAGCTGTGAACACTTTTCCTTTCAGGGTAACTCCAGGAACCATTTGTAGCTGTGTGATGCTCCTCTCACTTTAGTTTCTTTCTTTTTCTTCTATCTTATTTTCTTTTCCTGCATAATTCACCCATCCAATTCCTTCTTTGAAATGTAAATGAAAAGTCTGTTTCATCAGATCTATATAGGAAATTTTAAATGGTCTTATCTCTAACAGCCTAGCCACACATTTGGGAAAAAAAACCCCATGCTATTTTAATACGAGCACATTTTTTTTCTCAGAAGTGTACTTCTTTATAATATTTGATTAAAGATATAAAAATAGTCTCTCCAGCTATTTTCCAATAGATCTGTCTTGGCTTTCTTCTGTAGGAATATTAAGAAAATTCTTAAAAAGGAATTAAAAGTAGCTATGCTTGGAAGCAAAGCTGTGGGGTTTTGTGCTGCTGACGTTGAATATCACCACCACCACCACCACCACCACCCTCAGCTGAATCTATTAGAAACCATTATGTGCTCTTTCCCTGCCATACATCCATCTTTTGTCCAGTTGCCAACTGGCTTAATCTTTCATCAGCAAATAATTTTCACTTAATGAGAATTTACTCTAAAGTGCCTTCTCCCTCAGGAGCACACGTTTCCCCTTCATCCAGCGCGAGCCTTTCTATGCAGATTGCAGCAGTTATTGGAGCATGATGAGCCTTATTACAGGTATTGATTTGTCTGAGGCTGCTGCCTAGACAACTATTTGCTTTGAACCACCGCACCATCACACGCAAGGACCTGCCTTCATTTTTCAGTGGCTGCTTGTTTTCCTCGTGGGGGCATAGGCAGGCTCCCTCGGGGCCGCTCGGGCCTCCACAGCCTGTGAGGGGACAGTGAGCAAAGGCGAGGTGGCGCCTGCGATGGGCTGGCACCTCTCACAGACTCTGCGGGCTTATTTTTAGATCAGCACATCAGACATGGGCTTGACTGATGGGAGCTTGCTCTCAGCTGCTCCTTCTCCAAGTGACTTTTTGAAGTCTCCGTGCTCCTCCCTTCAATGACTCCTCTGGGTTCCTGAGAGCCAGGAGAGCAATGGCTGCTGAGCCCTGCAGGAGGAAACTAGAGAGACACAGAACAGTGAGGATAGTACCTCGCCTCCAGCATGGGCAGGGTGAAAGTCATTGCAAATAGCTTCAAGGTGTCCTATAATGTCCTTATCATGACATGGGCCCGCTTCTTTCTACACTCCTTGCACTGGCTTAACTTTTATCAAATAAGAAGTCCCACCAGGATCTAATAACACACAAAAACAGTTGAAGGAAGTTGCATGAGTAACATCCTGTTATTGTTCTGCACCTCTGCATTGATACTTGCTGTGTTGCACATTGAATGGGTAAACACTTGCTCTCAAATTATGCCTCACGTGTGAGGAGACAGCTGCCATGATACCTTGAGTACCACAGCTGTATGCAAGCCTGGGAAAAACTGAGGAACAACTGGCAAACAAGAAGAGGTTAATTTTCTTCCAAAAAATATTCTTTGAAAGGGATTAATTCTTTTTCTTAACTGTCTCCAGCATTCCACTGGGGCTGGTTTCCATGTACCTGGGGATCTTTACCGAAGTGCTTTTCAGTACAGCTGTTCAATATTTGTGTCTTCATTTTTTTAAAGGCCACAGTGTTATTTGCAGTCTCCATTTGTCTTCTCTTAAAGGGGAAAAATGGGCACCATTATCTCGTCTGGCAAAAGATGAAAGCAGGCTTGCTCTAGAATAATTTTAAAATCATGAGGCTGTTTCTCTCTAACAAGATGTGTTAAAGGAACAGTAAACCTGTTCTTCATCCCCTGCTCACCTCTGCTGGACCTCTGGTCTGACCTTCCCAGGCTGCATAGTCCCATGAATGAATGAGAAGCACTCCAGGCTAGGAACAGGGCTTCAGCTGCCTCCTCTGCAGGCTTCACTGGGCTACACCATGGTCTCTCAGGCCTCCCCAAGCAGTCTATGCAGGGTGTGAGGCTCCCACATGGGATGGGCTGGGTGTCTACCTTCAGCACCTTTTACATGGGATACAGAAGTCAGGAGAGCCAGCATTCCCTCCCGTAAAATTCTGGGGACATAGTGGTCAAATTAGACTCCAAAAGTGAATATTAAAGCTACCTCACATACACCCTAGAAACACAAAGCTACCAGATATCTTTCCCCTTCTCTGCTGTGAGTTATGACATTAGGCATAATTATTGTAATGCTGCATTTGCAATCAGTTTAAAATTAGCAACTTCAGTCTGTTTGTTTGTTTGTTTGTTATCAGTAAAATTATCCAAGGTTCTGAAAGTAAGTGCAGGTTAAGAAATAATTGAAGAGGTTTATAGTTCAAGTCAGGAATCTCCTTAGGGATTTGGGGGCTGTTTGGAAGATACCTGTTTTCAGTCACCACCGGACCCTGATCCCACCAGCACTTGTATGCACACAGTCAGCAGCTTACCTTTTCAGAAATGGCTAGTGGTCACTGAACCTTAATATGAAGGAATTTCTACCTGCCTGCACACACCTACTATGGTTCCTAAAATCAGACCTCAAAAATGCAGATTTGAGAGGCCACTGGCCACTGGGTAAATACAGGGCAAGGTGTACATGTCTTTTTCAGCTCTTTGGCATATACAGGTAGTTCCTTGTATTTCGTGGGCAATTTGCAAAGTAGAGTAATAAAACCATGAGTAAATCTAAGACACAGCTGAAGCAGAAGTAGGTGTCTGGGTGTTCATCCCTGAATAAAGGAGGTGTTTTCAAAGAAGTCAGTTTAACTGACACCATTTGCATGCATGCTTGCTTCCTTAAAAATCTTACCTTGAAGGGAAATTATGTGGAGAAAGACTATCCTGCACTGACATAGAAACAAAAGGAGTGATTTCATGATGCTTGAAATGACGGAGGCTCTTCCAGTTGAACTCAGCGGGAGCAAAGCCGCTGTTTGGTAGTTCCCGCATCAGCGCAGCTCGCTCGGCCGTACAGCTCTGTTACCATAGCACCAGGCTCTCTTGCAGCACATTTGCCATCAAGTGCTGGTTAAGAATTTTTTTCTTAAATCCAAGAACCCAAAGCAAGTGACACGTTAATGGAATGTCTTCAAAGTAAAATATACACTCTGGTGTTGTTATATTGTAATAAAGATGCTGAATCTGCAAGTTTCCCTTTGGTTTTTCTGTCTCCTCTTTCTCAAGATGTTGAATCATCTTCCATCAATATGCTATAATTTCCACTATCTGGAATGGAAATTTGCCATGAACAATGGAAAATGGATGGGAGAATAAATACAGGTACTCCCTCTTAGCACAGCATTCTGGATTTTGTTTGTTATTATGGCATATATTATAGATACTGCACAAACTTATAGATAATAAGGGCAAATGCCTCTCCACTCTTGGTTCAAGACCAAATTAAACAAAGGAATGGCAAAATGACAGTAATGCCTCCTTATATTCTCAGCCTGTGGCCTGGCTTTAGGAGCTTCAGGTATTTTTGTGCGTTGTAAAAAATAGAAGCCTGATCACCCCAAATCCCTGTTCTGCATAAAGAAATAGTAACCCTCAGAGCACTTCTGATCCCATTGCACCAAGAGATAGCCCAGGCTGCTGATGATCATAATTGTCATAATTAAACAGGGTAACATCAGGCCTATGTTCACAGTTTGGAAGTGTGGAGAGACTTTTAAAAGTGCTCAGTTTGTGTCTCTAAGTCCAGGAAGTAGTTCCTCATTTACAAATACCTAAAAGCATATTTTTTAGCTCCACCAAAAAGATTCAACTCAATCTATACATTTTCATTGGATTCTCCGCTCTCATAAATCAGTGTGTTCTCATTAAATGTCAGGAAGGTGTACCACTGCTGCCTTCCCATAAATTTAGTACCTTTTAATCAAAGAAGGAAGCTTTGTATTGTAGCGGGCAGCTTATAAAGTGGCTTTTACCAAGCTGAGCCACTTATTTGTAAGCCTCTCTATTAGGGAGCTACAGATAAGCCATTTGAGAACTGAGCAAAGTCTGATGGCTGGAGACCAGGGTCTGCTGCCAGCGATACCGATGCAGATTTGGAGCAACTGCCCTAGAGTTAATAACTGGATGTATAAAAGTTGAAAAGTCCTCCAGCCATGCACTCGCCCACCCCAGCGTGCAGGTGTTTCTTCTCTAGAGCTTTCTGTTGTTATTAACTGAAATGTTTTGTTCACAAGGAAGCAGGAACACCAGTTTGTTTTGCAGCACCCTTTTAATCTTGCATCAGGATTAAAATGCTTTTTGGTTTAATGCTAATCATATGCCCCCTGATTTTAGAGTGGCCTGGAGTTCCTCTAAATGGTTCGTGTGGCGTGACGAGGCTACTTCTGAGAGGATTAGAGAATTGTGTATGTCATTTAAGGTCAGAAAGGCCTCCCATTAATTTTCAAATACCAAAACTTCTTTACCTAAAAATTCAGTTTCCCCGCACATACATGCATAAAAATAATAACAATACTGAAAATTAGGATATATTTTGTCCACTTCAGAGGCCACTGTGGTGAGGGAAGCACCCCACACATGATCAGCAGTGATTACTGTGTGCTCTCACTGCCAGAGCAGATGCCCTGAGGTACCCCCAGCCTTCAGTTCCCGAGTGATAATCCCCTTTGGCACCCTGATGCCCCCAGCAGGGCATACCCCAGGCATGGTGCTGGTTTCTTATGAGGCTTCTTTCACCAGGCTGGGAGAGTGGTATTTCTTTCATGTGTTCCTATTTCCTCTACCTCATTTTCCCCCACAGGCAAGGCCACCTGAAAGCTTGGGCTATGGGTTCTGCAAACATGGATTAAAATCTCCTTAAGGATCAAAACATCTGTCTGCAGATCTACTGCACATTTTGAAAAGAGCTATTTTACTTACATAGCCTGCTAATTTCTCAGACACAGTCATGAATGATAGACTAAATCACCTTGGAAAATTAAAATATTTTCTTATAAATCAGCCCTTGCTACTTTTCTAGGTGATAAATTTAGCAAAAACATTCAGTATATCTTCTGTTACATTTGATTTTAGTTCGTGCAAGAGCGTGATGCAAGACATTTGAATGTTTGGAGTCTTTGTCAGCAGAACTGATTGGCAGCCTGGGGCAAAAATAACTCATTATAATGGGAAATATATAGAAAAATCCATTTCTTACTGCATTCAAATTATTTTGGGGAGGGAATTTTCTATGCTAGGTTAAACTCCTACTCCCTTTCCTCCTGCCTCCTCTCACCTCTCCCACACATACTTAGGTGGTTCCTGCTGATATTTTTACGGCTTCTTTATTGCAATATATATATATATTCAAATATTTGAGTGTTTTAATTTGTCCCAAGAGCAAAGAACTAAACAGTGAAAATAATCTTACCCATCTCAGCTCTATCTGTTCTCCATCTCAAAATAGCTATTCTTCTGAGGCATATTAGCTTTATTTAAAAACATTTCATTAAGTTACTTGATTTGCAAATTAGTCATTTAACATTCAAATCTTGTCTATGGAAATAGGTTTCATATAAGATCAGATTAAAACTCTTGAGTTGGGAAAGAGACATATAGAGAAGGTGAAAAGTTAGTGACTGTTTCTCACTAGCAGCAACTATAGGACATTAAATGACATTTCCAGCAAATCTCAAAAGATGGAGAAATTTGCTACAGAATCCATAATTTAACTGTGGAATCAGTTGCTGCCACAAAATGCCAAATGTTGATAACCTTGCAATGCTGGGCACTGGAGATATGATAATGAGCTCACTTGAGCTTTTGTCCAGCTCAGCCTGTTGGGTCTTAACACTCTCACAACTCCTGTTGTGTTTCTTACTCTGCATCTAGAAAATTTATAAATTAATCTATTTTCAGAATAATAGGTGACAAGTAAGTCCATGGATGTAGTGGAAATTCTTCCTGTGCATGCTGAAGCCATAACTCCCTCACTCCATGGGGGCAGGACTCATATGGCTCAGAACAACTTCCTAGTCCTACCCTCCTGGCCCATTCAGCATGTGAAACAGATGCACCATTTTGTTTCTTAGCCCTCAAGGAGACTGATCATTTCAGATGGTAGATGGCTTTTTGAAAATAAGAAAACAGAAGTTGAATAGGCACGCATCAACACTTTGGCAGGGAAAAATGTTTCCTTTCTGTGCCAGTCCTTCATTGTCCTATCAGGTAAATACATTGCCTGCCAAGGAGATCTACTGTTTGCACATACACAGAAATATGCAAATCTTCACCACTGTGTTCCAGGGAAGGCAATAGGAATGAGGCAGCCTGCACTCAAAAAGTCTAATCATGATCAGAACTCAGCTTCATGTCTTTCCCCTTCCCTTTAAAAAAAAGAAAAAATACATCTGTATTGCTTGAAAAGTTGTGTCTGAAAGCTGCTGGCAGCAAGTGTTTTGCATCATCCACTGTCACAAGCAAGCCCAAACCTTGGTGAGGGGAAAGTTGCACTGCCCCAGGACATGGCCCAGCACAGAAGCCCAGCTGCTTCTCCCTGAACCCTCTGCTGCAGTGCTTTGGGTTAGGAGCCTTCATGATGCTGGCACATGGCACTTTTTGGAAGAACTTGGATGTATTAAAGTAACCACTGCCTGTTCTTGGGGGTCAGATATGAAAGGCACCTCAGGAGACTCTGCATCTGTTTTTTCTTTTGCAAAATGTGCACCTGTGGGTTAGCTAAACCAGGGACATGACCTGAACTCCATGAACTCCAACAATCTGACCTGAGCTCTTGGTCAAGCTGACCTGAACTCTTCCATGGTCCTGATCTGAACACCGTGGTCAAGCCAAATTAGCAAAGATACTTCAAGGGAAATTGTGTGGCTTGGTAGCCTAAGAGAAAGAGAAATTTGATCTCTTTGATTCTTTTTGTCCTAATGACTTAGGACAACATCAGCCTTTTCAGGTGGGCCCCACTTTCTTAGGAGTCAGAGTGTGCTGTGATTCTTTCCTCCCTCCTAATTATAACAGAGCTTTAAAAAACTATTCATAACTATTTATATGTATCACTTATTTGCGCAATTTTTTTCTGCAGGGTTAGAAGAGCATCTGAAAGCTCAGGAAAAGGAGGAAGTACCTCTGTCACTCTGTGGCTGCCCATGTTGTCAATGACCATTTGCCCATTAAACAGACAGGATCCCCTCTTGTAGAAAAGAAACTCAGATGATGCAGTGTAGAAGCTCTACAGCATTTCCTCAGTGCTTCAGCCTTCAAGACTCCCTGAAGGATCAGTATGCATCCATTTGGTGTGATACTGGGGAAAATATGATCCTCCTTTATGGTCACCCTGACACTGTTCTTCTAGGTTGATGCACTATGTCAAAGTCATGAGGCTCACACAGAAGTGCTTTGGCTCCTTTACTACTTCTGATTGAGTTTTTTGTCTCCCCCGCCTTGGCAGCTCAAAAAATCAGCTCCATTTAATTTGAAATGAAAACAATGGATGTCAGCAATGAAAATTTGCAGTCTTTGAGAGGAGAAGAAGAAGTCAATAAGCAGCTGCCACATGTACAAGCCTTCTGTGAGGGCTTTTCTCAGACTCAGCAGGGAAAATGAGATTCAGGCAGACTGTGTAATCAGTGATTCTCTCCAGCTCCTGAAAAAGGACAAATAGACTTAAACATCCAAATCAAAAAAATGCAGCTGAATGGGCCATGAAATACAGTAGCTACAAAACTAGCCTGGTTTGAGCAGTGGTCTTTACTGGGCAGAGAATGTAGCTCCTGTGCATGAAGACCTGTGAGGAGAAAAGAAAGAAAATACAAGACAGCTGTGTAAAATAAATATTATTTTACTTCTGTTTTAAGAATAAGATATCTCTAGGTTCATCTGGAGCTCATCTCTAGGGTTTGTAATAGAGGGGTATTATTTTTCATAAATGAAAATGTCAGAAGTCCAATGTACAGGTTTGTGAGTTTAATAGAAATGGTCTCTGTTGTGATGGTGCACTTTATATTCTAGTCACGATGCTCCAGCAGTTTATTCTGGAGTTCATTCTGAGGAGGTAATGACTAGGAAAATGACAAAGAAAACTGTTACTGACCATTAGTGAGCAATCACTCTGTCATATTACCAAGATAATTTAGATAAATATGGGGTTTAGCTGTCTCCCAGGGAGACGGGATGCTGATATCTTAGATAGTGCTGCTTTTTAAAGCTTCTCCATTTGATGAATATATATTTTCGCCTCAAAGACACAGACTAGTTCCCCATATCTTCCTGATGGAAATAGTAATAGCTCATTTCAGTGCTGTCATATTTGCTCAGTTGTGTAAAGCATGAAGCTACAGAGTTTTGCAGCAACTATGGAAAGCTCTGTTTGGAAACATAAGGTATTTAATAAATGAATGTAGAGTATACTGTGTTTTTCTTCAATTGGCTGACATTATTTTAGCAGCTGCTAATTATGCAGTGTTGATATTTAGAGAAAGAGTAACAGATTTATCTGTTCCATCTGGATAATCAGGCTTTTAGAGCATGTCCTTCTACCAACATTGGACTTAACTCTTCCTGTTTCTTTTTTTGCTGCTGAGGCTGTATCAGGTTAAACTAAAAGGTAAAAATTTCAGTTGAGACAACTAGAACAATTTTGTTCTAGTTTTTAAAAGTAGTTTCACTGTGGTTATCACAGGCATAAGATGACTTACAAGGAGCTGCATTGGATCATCTGGATGTTAAGGCATGGATTGATAACACACAGGCCAAAGTCAAGATCCATCTGCCAACGCTATGTTGTATGTCAAATATCACATCTTTCTCCAAAAGTATATGGTTTTGCAGGAAGGTTTTGCAGCAGTCGGGTGACTGCCCAGATCTAAAATCAGATATTCAGGTGCAGGGGACCCAGAAAAGCAACATTTGCACTTTGTAGTTACAGTTGAACTATACATGCACAGGGCAATCCTGCAAAGCACGAGAAGTCCTGTAAAGCCACTTCTGTAAAGAATACAGTTACCATTGCATGCAAAATCTCCATATGTCCATGAACTTCCCCAAAAATGGATGTGCTGTACATCATGCTCCAGAGCCAGGACCAGAAGGAGGTGTACAGCATCCTGATTCACCTCCAAGGACATTAACTCTCCAAGCACAAATGACAATTTTTATCTTCAACTTCAGTAATCTTTTAATTAGGCAACAAACTAAACAAAAGAAGTCCTCTCAGTGTCTCAAGAATTGATGTTGCAATAGACTTGGGATTAGACACTGCTATTCCTGAACTTGTGGTCAATTTTTGCAGTGCAGCTCGATGTTTTTGCATCAATTTCGGTGGCATATTAGGGGGGATATTAGGGGGCATAAGTGGGAATATTAGAAGGTCAAATGAAGCCAATGGGTGGGATGTGATGGAGCTGAAAGGACAGAACTGGTGCAGGGGGCTTGTCTGATGGGCATGCTGGAGATGCAGACTGCCATGTCTTGGAGTCTGATGGAATAGAAATGCAACCTGTACAGTGCATCTGGTTTAATTTGGGATGTAGAATAAACTGCTGTAGGCTTTCTTAAGGCTGAGACTTTATGGGGTCTTGCCAATTGATGAGAATAATCAGTAGCCCTGACTGCAGCCCACATTCACACACTCCCCCAGAGCAGGGAGCCTTTGATCTCCAAAAAGTACTTAATTTTTTGTAGAGTTAAGTCATGATTTCTCAATCCTTGGTGTCAGCACTGCTGAGTGAAAGCAGACACAACTACTCCAACTAAACATATATTCAGCAAAACAGTGAACTCATTTTGGGTGCTTGGGGGCAAGTAATTGCTTTCCGTTGCACTCACCCTGCCTGGGGGGATGCAGTTCCTCTGCCAATGAAAAAGAGCCAATGAAAGCATAATTAATAAAGCTTAAATTTTCACCATTAAGATATTGTTGATATAATTCACTCAATTGGCTTACTCCGTTGTTTTATTTTACTCAGGCCAGATTTTCCTGGTTTTTTTCAACCTATTTTTAGCACAGCAGAAGTCATATTGGACACAGGATGCCATGGCTATTTCCATAGCAACAGGCTCTTCTAAGTCTTGATTAGGATTTCATGGCATTGCTGTTTTCTCAATGTCTGGTTTTTGAAGGAGAAAGCTTTAGTCAAGCACAAACCTTTAAAGAAGACATACACCAAGAAAGCAACTGGGAATGGATGTAATTATTTTCGTAAAAATCTTAACAGAATTTAGTAGGATGTGGTTTTATAGGATTTTTGAACCCACAGCTGTGAGCTAACATATATACTAAATATACCACAGGGTATGTGATCCCAAAAGATGAGTAAAAACATCAGCCTCAGGAGAACACTTGTTTCTTCATATTTAATCCATGCATTTTTTCCCCAAAAAGGCATGTTGCAATGCTTTGTGTCTTTCTGTACAACGGATTTTTCTCAGTGTGCAGGTTTCTCTTTTCAGATGTGTTTTCATCAAGGCTGCCTGGCCTTTTACCAGGGACCAAAGGGAAATTTTATGCTTCTGAAGTCACTAAGCAGGTCCTTAATTTTCTTTGTTTTCTTTTCTCCCTTAATACATCTCTACTTTTCTGAATCTTTTGGCCTCCATGTGTTTAATTCACTGCAAGTACAGTTCTCAAAGGGGTTAGGGAAAGGACATATACTTGTTATGCAGTCAAAAAAGTTGTGACTAAAGATGCTGATGAACTGGCATGATCTCTGTAATACTGTGTAAAGGTTTCTGGAGCTTTCAAATTAATCTGAATTAATCCTAAGAAATAACAGAAGAATAACAAAGCCCCAGTGCACTTTCTGCAAACAGTAGTGTAAAGGCCAGCAATTATTTAATTTGGTTATCTTATATAAGCAAATTTTTTTCCTTTATCCTAGCTGCTAAATTAATATGAGCATGGTGGTCCTCCAGCCTCCACTCTGTTCTGCACTGGCAGAATAGAGCTGCAGAGCTGGGTCAGTTATAAAATAGCAATTTTGACCTCTTTGTCAGGCTGAACAGTGCAGATTAACTTCACAAAAAGTCCCTGTTTTGTCAGTCTGATCTTTGGTCAAAATGTTCAAGCCTACCACAGATGGACAAAACATATAGCAATGTATCTCCCAGACAGACCCTAGCAGGACAGCAACTACCACAGGATCCATTACTGCACGGTAAGACATTTGTTAGCTTTCTACTTTTTCCATTATTTTCTTATATTTTTATTTAAATAATTACTGCAAAATGTGGGAAAGTATATTTATTGTTCAACACTTTTCTGATAAGAATGGCAGCAGTGGCCAGATCACAACCACAGACAGCCAGGGCTTTACCCTGGGCAGTACCCAGCAGCAAGAGAGCAGCAAAAGCACAGGGCAAGTTTGGAATGAGCCCTTCCAGCTCTACCCTTCCAGCCTCTGAAAATTCCCACCTCTGACACTTCTTGAGACAGAATTAACTTTTTGTCAGTGGATTTTTCTTCATGGAATTTTTCTCATTGGTCCTGTGAAAACAACACTTAAAAGTCACAATTCTGCAGCCAGGAATAACAGTTTTACTGTACATCATGGCAAAACCCCCTTATTTGATTTGTTTTGGGCCAATGAATTTTTCAACTAAAGTCCATCTCCTCTTTTCTAACTGTTATGTTCAATTTTTCCAGGACACCTGTGCTCTTACAGAGCAACCTTTTCATTTATTTTTAAGCAAATGCATTCTAGTGTAATTAATCAGTGCTTTAATGGAAGTTGCATGATATCAATAACCATATTATTTCTCCTCGCCTGAACTTCTTCCAGTTCCGTTATGTTCCCTGTGGCAGAAATCTGAGGACCAGAACTGCCTAAACAAGTCAAATTCAAATACATCATGCATTGTTACAGAGGCACAACCACATTCTCTGGTTTGTACTCTGTTCTTTTCCTGTAACTCCTCATGTTTGGTGCATTTCTTTGACTGCTGAACTTTGAGCTCACAATTTTAATAAGATACTTACAGCCCAAGTTTTTGCTTAAGTCAGGTCAAACAAGTGTTCATTGTGCTTTACATTTATCTGCATTCAACCTAATTTCCTACTTTTTTTTGCCCAGTCTGTCATCACTTTCAGGTTTTGTGCTGCCCTTAACAACCAGCTCGTGTCTTTTTCTTTCTGAGTAACTCTGTGTCATCAGCTGGCCATGCCACCTCCCTGCTCAATCTGTTTCCAGGTTGTCTGTGATCATCCTGCACCATTCAGACCCCACTGGTAATCACTCTACTAGTCATTTTTTCTCATCTTTTTTGCACCTTTAAACCAATGAATGTTTGGTCAGGGCCGTCTCTCTTCCTGCCTGAAGCTGAGCTACTTGACAAGACCACCGTTGAGTAGTCATCAAAGAACTTTTGGATATCTAAACACATGACACCATGTATGTGGATGTCTAGATCTGTTGATTCTGGCTGGAGACTGACTGATCTTTGCAAGTTGTTGCAGTTTGGTTTGTTCATATTTGCTCCATAGCTTTTCTCACTGACCCTTCATTATGGTTTTGCACACATATTTGTAACTAGATGTCACTAGTACAGTCTGATGTCTTTGCTATTCGAAGTGGCGAGGAGTCCCCAGGCAGGTGCAAAGGAGAGCCTTTATTAGCAAAAACCAGGCCTTTTTAAACAGTTAGGGCGTTATCAATTAGATAGTTTTGAAGCACAACAAACATCATTCAACCAGTGGCCATCACCCGTGATGTAAACATGGGAAGAGCGTGTGAAGAGCACGAGATTGTTATGTAATCTGTTTTTTTTCTTCTATTTCTGCTCAATCATTCCCATAGTCCTTCACTGCTTAGCTGAAGTGGATCCATGATGGTAGGGCCTTATTTTGCTAGGCCTTACATATCTGCTACAATGTCTCATAACCAGGACCTGGAGTACAGGCTGTTTGGGGTTCATGCTGTACAAGAGCACTGAAGGTAAAACAACATGAGCATTACCAAGGCTCTCATTTCACATCTTTCCCATTTTTAAAAGTGATTCTAACACCTGTGTTTTCATGCATGATATGGATACTGTTCCTAACACACACTTATTCATTGTTGACAACTGGGTAAGTTATTTAATTAATATGGTAACTGTCATGTTGAAAAAAGAAAAGAAGTGTCAGCTTTGTGGTCACCCCTCACAGGCTGTCCTACAGACAGCCCTACAGACAGCTGTACAGACAGCCGTACAGACAGTCCTACAGACAGCCCTACGGACAGCCCTACGGACAGCCTTACAGACAGCCTTACAGACAGCCTTACAGACAGCCCTACAGACAGCCATACAGACACCCATACAGACAGCCCTACAGACAGCCGTACAGACAGCCCTACAGACAGCCGTACAGACACCCCTACAGACAGCCTTACAGACACCCCTACAGACAGCCGTACAGACAGCTGTACAGACAGCCTTACAGACAGCCCTACAGACAGCCATACAGACAGCCGTACAGACAGCCCTACAGACAGCCATACAGACAGCCCTACAGACAGCTGTACAGACAGCCGTACAGACAGCCCTACAGACAGCCGTACAGACAGCCCTACAGACAGCTCTGCAGCCTTGTACGCTCCTGCCTCCCCTCAACCATGCACAGCTGAACAGCCGCTCTGTTTTAATATGGGAGGAGGGAAAACACAGCCTGAAACAACAACTGCCAGTGAAGTCACCTTCCAAGCTGTACGCTTCCCTGAAATGGCGATGCTCTTACACAGCTTAGGGAGATTTTAAGATTGCTCTTTCCCACAGTACCTTTATTCAGGTTGTGGATGGCTGAGAGCAGAGGGCAAACTGTGCTGATGGACAAATGTGGGCTGTCCACTGGCAGCTGGGGACCCAGGGTTGTAAGCCAAAAAGTACAGTCTTTGTTTTCTTCTACTTTTAATGATGAAAACAACTTGAAGTTATATATAGTAAGTGACACTGCAATATTATTTTGGTTTTCTGTCAACATATATTTCCCCCCAAAAGTCTTTATTTTACAAAAACAGGAGGAAAAAGTCAGCCTTCTGTCACAATTTGCTACCATTTCGTAAGCTGCTTGAGGATACCATTACATGCCTTTTGAGCAGGGATTTGAGTATATCATAGCAAGTGTTTATATTCTTGCATTAATCTGGGGATAGAAAATCTACACAAGATATATGAAGTAAAAGGATCTGTGGGCAGTAAATGAGATCCCATTCTTGCCGAATCATGCGTAAGATAAGGTCACAACAAGACAAAATGGGGTCACTTTCAGATAAAATATATGCAAATATCAGAAGAGAGTTTCTTTCTAGAGGAATTCGAGAGGAATTAAATGATGTTATGAAAGTGATTTTCAAATATAGTTGCAAGATAACCTTTACTGCACTGCTGTTAGGGCTATCAATTAAAATACATATCCCCATGAAATTTAATATGTCAGTTGTAATAGCTTTGCAAATCTTGAAGTTTTTCCATATGTAGTTCAAGAGGTAAATTCATGGCAAAAAAAGAGGATATATGGTTTCCTGCAAGGGAGTATCTGGTACTCCACTGGCATACCAGGTATAAATAAATGTAAGCTTTTACACATACTACATATACATATGCATACAAATAATGAAAGCAAGTTAATAAAAAACTTTTATGTCTTTCAAATGTGCTGCTTCCATGATGGTCTCTCTTGAATTAAGTGATTAACTCTGTTATTTGGGGGAATGTGGCTGCAACATTGATTGCATTTTCCTTTGGCCACAAGGTCAGCATAAACTAGACAGACATGGATTCTAGTCCACTAGAAACAAGACAGAGAAATTAATAAAAAAAGGATATCATTATTTGCTTCGGTTTATATTCAGAAGGCAGAGTCCTGAGCAAGCCAAGTGATTATTTTTGGAGGCCTGCTCAGTGCCCAGTATGGTTTTGATTGTTTTGGTCCCTCATTTCCTTTTGCCTACCCTTTTGCATTTCAGCCCTAAGGGTTGAAGCATGGCCTCCTAGCCCCACACATTTGAGATAGGGCTGGCCTACAACTGCCTTGCCAGAGCTGCTTTTGTCCACTGTGTTCACTGATAGGAGAGTCAGGTGACACGGTGGTGTGGTCCTGTGTTGGCTTAATAACTCTCCCTGTCTCAATCTACCCAAGGAAATTAGCATCAATTTTCTCAAGCTATCAAAAGGTAGTCCTAAAAAGGACCTCTCTGGCAAAACTTTAGGAAAATTCAGCATACTCCAGAAAATATGCTTTATGAGGCAGACACAATGCAGCAGGACCAGCTGTATTTCCTTGCTCTCCAGTAAACCTTTATTACTGTGTTATGGTAACCTGGTGTGCTGGTTTTATCTGGGGTGGAGTTAATTTTCTTCGCAGTGGCTGGTGTGGGGCTGTGTTTTAGATTTGTGCTGAACACAGAGCTGATCATATAGAGATGTGTTTGTTATTGCTGAGCAGCACTTACACAGAGCCAGGGCCTTTTCTGCTTTTTGTATGGCCACACTGGCGAGGAAGTTGGGGGTGAATGGGAAGCTGGGAAGAAGACACAGCTGGGACAGGTGACCCAAACTGACCAAAGGGATTTTCCAGACCATATGACATCATGCTCAGTATATAAACCTGTCAGTAAGAAGGAGGAAGAGGGGGACATTTGAAGTGATGGCATTTTTCTTCCCAAGTAACCACGGCTCATGATGGGGCTCTGCTCTCCTGGAGATGGCTGGACACCTGCCTGCCCATGGAAAGAAGTGAATTAATTCCCTGTTTTCTTTGCTTGCATGCACATCTTTTCCTTTCCCTATTCAGCTGTCTTTATGTCAACCCCCAAGTTTTGTAGCTTTTACCCTACCAGTTCTCTCCCTGGGGGGGTGAGCGAGCGCCTGTGTGATGCTGCTTGCTGACTCAGGTTAAACCACAGCACCTAGGACTATAATTCCTCTTTACGCTCAATGATCCTATGCATTTAACTAATTTTGCTTTCAAAATGCTGGTGGGGACATTTGTTCTCCAAGATATGCCATAGCCTTCATTGAAGCAATATATAATATTCAAAACTAATCAAACTTGTTTTAAGTTTGTGAGTTGTTGAACATCACAACCGTAAATTGTATGGGAACATTTCTCCAGAGTAATTCAGGTATCTCAGGTAAATGCTGCCACTGCTATTACAGAACCTTTTATATTCATAGAGCCTTAGCAGATTTATTATTGTTTTCTTCCTTCAAATGTCCTCAGTTTACTCTCTGTGACAAATATAAACCCAGAAGACTGACCTTTCACAAATGCCAAGTAAATATAAAAAAATTGCAATGCCTTTTGCAAACGCATCTGTCACTCATCTCCCAAGGCTACAAGTTTTTAATATAAGTCATTGCAGCCTTTTCTACTTCTTGTTCTCTGTCTCCTTTATCAGGTTCAGGATTGTGTCAAGCCCTGAGTGAGTGTGGTGCTGCTTGCCCTACTCCTCAAAAAATCATCTGCTTCACTTCCAGAGGGAAAAGACTATTTGGTTTTGGTGCAGTTATCCTGTTTCCTTCAGAAGATGTCCTGATACAGCACAATTATGCCTTCACTAGGTAATAGTGAAGTAAGAGGAGGTTTTTTTCATTTTGCATGCTATCCTCAGACCCCAGGTACTTTTGTTGAGTGTCTGCTATTCAGAGCATTCTCTCCAGTTGTAAGAACTTATTTTCTACTAAAGCAAAATCTCAGCAAATAATGTCCAGCCTTTGGTTTTATAGGATACCCCAATTCAACAAATTGTTCACACCAAATTTAGTCTTAAAGTTGGTCCCCTTCATTCTGATGTAAATGTAAAAAGCTGATGGCACATATTTTATAATAAAACATGACACAAATCAATCTGGTCAGTGTCAGGTTTGACTTTTGGATTCTGATCTCCCAGATGGCATTGATTACTCTGCATCCAGCAATTTAGTATCAATCTTTCTGACAGTCTGGTGTCTCCATAGATAGAGATCTTGATGCTTTAATTTATTAGACTGACATTTTGTTCTGCTATTTAAAAAAAAAAAAACTAAGTTGAATGCCAGTATTCATCAGAATAGTTATTTTTGATTCAGTCATTGACTATCCGGAGTATAAAAATAGTTGTTTCATGTAGGAGCAATATGTATTGCTTTTAGCTTTGCATTTAGGGAACAGATCACTCAATTCCCATTGCGTTTAATTTTACCATAGGGAAAAACTTAATGTGACTTATGAATAAAATCATTATAATCATAATTATTGAGCAAGATGAGAATAAAGTTTGCCAGGAACTGAGCAATTTCTGTTCCTTGGCTTCATATTTTATTTACTGAATAATAATGTCATTTGGAAAACAAATGAAGACTAAGATTAGCCTTGCTAAAGAGAAGACAAGAGCTGCTATTAAGCAACATTTTCTTTCAGGTTGTTAGAAATAATGTTCCATACGTTTCAGCATTTCGAGTGCTGTAAATATTTTTATTTTTACATAACTGACTTAAACCATATGTCCTAGAGATTAACCAGATCCTGCTATTGTCTCAAAACTGATTAAGTCAACATCCATATCAAAGTGTCACACTATTGGCCTTGGCAACAACAAGATGTGATTTTTCCTGCTTCTTGAGGACCCAGAGTGGATTATTATCACAGTCAAGGCTTCTCCTGAACTGGAGAAGATTTCAGTGCCATGCTAGTGGGTGTGTGTCCACATCACCTCTGTGATTTGACCATGAGACTGCAGTTTAAGCAAATCATCACCACCTATCACGCAGGGTAATCTGAGAGCCTGCAAAGTGTCTCCCGTTTGGATGAAACAGAGCAGAAGCTGGGCTCTGCAGAACACTTCAGGTGCTTTAGTCACCCTGGGTGTTTGGAGATGGCCCAAAGTGGCCACCATCTCCGGGGAGCATGGAAATCTGGCCCTCAGCACCCACTGCTTCACTCATCAGCTGTGCCACTGTCGTGCCACTCTTCCTGCCAACAAAGAGAGCAGTTATCCACTCATTCCTCATGTCAGAAGAATGATGTTAGATGAGAAACTGACAGGTATTTTGAGACATAACTGGTGGGGATCATAGGACTAACAGATCAGTCTGTTGTAAGGGCAGAAAGAGGCTGCTGTGTTCACTTTGTGTATTGCAAAGGAGAAAGATCCCTCCCATCATTAATATCTGAACTACCCAGTCATAACACCTGCAAAAGCTGGAGGAAGCAGGGCAAATATTTCAAAAAGAAACCCAAGATTTCACATTTTCAAGTGGTGGCAGCAAGGACACATTATGTGTAAAGATTTGTTTCATGGCATATTACTCTCCCTACCTAAAATAGGTTTGATTTCAAATCTACTCAGTTTGCTGAGCTTCAGCTGCTCACCTTTGCATCCCTGGAGGAGCCATCCAGTTCTGGATTTCTTCAGGGCTGTCTTATTGAGGCTGCCCCATCCACGTCCAACCAAAGCCTCATCCAGCTCCTCTGTGTGGCCCCCAGCCATGTTTGTATTGCTCATATATGAGTTGTCACTGCACTCCTGGCCTGTGTTGTCCCTGCAACACATGCAGCACAAGAAGTGTTTTTGAGGAGAAAGGAAGCATACTGAGGAATAAGCTCCTTTCCCTGAGCACCACAGCAAGAGCAAAGCAGTGCATTATCTCTGCAGGCAACCTGATGGTTTGCCAGCTGGTTCACCAGTGGAGCATCCTTGAGGCACTGTCTGTCTAGATATTCAGAGCAAAGCAATGCATGTAGTAAAGAACATGGTTTTACAGGTGCTACCACCAAGTTCTGAGACAGGGGCATAGACACAGAGCCATCTCTCAGCCTTGGAGCTGAGGACTGCCTATGTGAGGAGCTGCTACCTCATATGAATAATCCCTCTGGACTTTAGCATCAATGTCCACAGGTATTTGTAAAGTAAAGCAAAGCAAAGCTGTGTATCTAAGAAGTTAAAAAACACCAAGACATAAGTTAGACAATTGTGTATTACACTGGTTTAAACTGATTGTGTCTTATTTGGCATTTTCCCCCATCAGGTGGCCTTTGAATGAGAGGATGTGTGTGGAGGGAGGAAAGAATCTTTCTTATATTCTCTCTTTCAAAACTTGTATTCAAATAAGGTAAAATTGAATAATCTCACCCAGGACAGTTGCTTGGATTCTAATAAAACATGTAAATATAGTAAAGATTAAAATCCTCTTGTCAATAAAGAATTTGAATCTTTAAAAGTTCACACTAAACCAGTGGGAATATCTCCTGATGAAGGCAGTTCAGTTCAGCAGGATGCCATGGCTGTGGCTTTGCAGTGGAAGTCTGCTGAAGAGATACACTGCTCTTCTGCTGCTGCCCCTGCATCCTCCTGTACATACAATAATGTCAATTAGCTGAAGGGCTTGCAAGGCTTCCACTGCTTCTGTGCCCTCAGTTCTGCAGGCACATCTGGCAGGGTCACACTTCACTAACACTAAGTGGTAGCATATAAATAGGTGAGAAACAAATGGAGGAATATTATTGGCCAATATGAAACTGCATCAGTCAGGTTGAGACAGTTTTAAAGTAATAGCTATTATCATTTTAATTAGAAAATGCATACCATTATTAGTATCTACCAAAAAACTGTAAATGGTTCATCACCAGAAATATGCTATGCCTGCTGATTTTGTATAACATCACTGAACTAAGCTGTAACTCTGAACAGTTTTAACAAGAAGTAGTCCTATTTTTATAATATATTTATATTTCAAGAGGTGGTTTTAATCCTTTTTTTTGTGTGTTTGGGAGAATGTGGGCTATTTTGCTTTTTTTGTTGTTGTTCATTTGTATGTTACAAAAGACCAAATATATTTGTCTTTTTATAAACAGGATTATGCCAAATGCTGGACAAGGGCTTTGTGAAACCACTTGGCATATGGCAACAGTTTTAGCTCTTTTGTGAAAACTTCGTGAAATATAAAGCTCATGAATCTCTACATCCAGTAGATGCTGCTTGATTTCCACGGACTGCAGACTATAGCTGAGCAATGAGACTCTTCCATGCAAATAAGTTGCTTCCCAAATTCAGTATAACATTAGTGACACTTAGCTGTTAGCAAGGCTGAAGCTCCACAGTGTCACCGCAATCAATGAAATGACTCTTTATGAATGGTTGTATTTTGGTAAATTGTAAAGAAGCAATTTAAGGAGAAGTTTGCCAGGGAAATGCATCAGAATTATATTGTGATTATGCCTACCTTTGGGGGAGTAATGTAGTTAAATCAGCAAACAGATGAGAAAACAAATCTCAGCTGACTATAAATGCAAAGCACTGGACAGTAATTGATAGCAATTAGTCCATCGGTGCTCACTCCCCTTTCCCAGCTTTAAGTATCCATCTCTCTACTGAAATGAGTAACATAAGGGTGTATTTACTGCTGGTAGTAGCAAATAATTGACACCTGTTATCTCTAAAGAGTTTGCAAAGATTAACTAAGTAATCTTCAGAACTTCCCATCATGTTTAGCCAAAGTAACTTAGAGTGTCATCTAGACCTTTAAGGCAGAATTTGCATGTATTTGGCAAAATTTAAGGGTCTGCAAGCAGCTCAGATATATTTTTAGAGAAAACTGTATTAGGTAGAGTTATATCTCCACAGACACGAGTTCCAGTTTGGTCTTATGAACTGTCTGTGTCCTTAGGAGTGACTTTCAGGACCTGCAAAGAGCAGGTAAGCAATTCTCTGCTTGACAGTGAGCCAGCCATGGCCCTGCTGCCTGCTCTGCCTGTGCTGAGCCCTACAGCCCTACAGCCCGGCATGGCAACTGCTGCCACTGAGGAAGAAAGATGTGAAGACTGGCAGAGAAGCAGTTACTTTCAAAAGAGCTGTGAAATATTTCCCCAGAAGCACCTACTGCCCTCTTTCACACACCAGCAGCAGCAGAGCAATTGCATTAATGACCTTATGCTGTTCCTCTTCCCTGATTCCCAAACCCAGCCATACCTTTACCCTAATTTTGTTGCTTTTCCAATGCCTTTATAACTCCTCTCCCATAGAGGGGGATTAAATAATTAAATTTGCCTCTAGCATCATTGTCAGCTCTGTTGTATTTCATTCTAGATGCCCCCTGTGCTTGTGTTAGCAAGACAGGGAAATTGCATACCACAAATAGATCTTGTTTGCAAGAAAAAGGACACAGGCAGGCCAGCAGCAGGAACAAAGTTCAGGAAAAGTTCAGAGTAGAAATTGCATTTTGGTGTTGGTACAGAGTCCCCTGGTCATACACCAGAATAAAGAGGGCAGTGAGACATAGTTCACACAGTTTTGTCTTACCTCTTTGGTAGAACTGGACATTTCTAATTAAATACAAAGTGGAGAAAGGGATTTTTTGAAAGGATGGAGCCATTTTGTTCCCAAAGTGAACCTGAATTGCTCAGCTGTATCCCAGCATCTTCGAGTCTGGAGATCCAAGGAGTGCTACACATGAGCAATTCCCATCTAGGGAAAGTTCCTGCACTGGGCTGGAGCATCCCATTGTTCAAGAAATGACAAAGGGCAGCCAGTGCATTACTGAGGCGGGATTCCAGAGAGGTTGAAACATGAGATAATTCTGGAACATTTCCCCAGAATCTGGAGGTGTTTCAAAGCAAACCAAGGCAGTTGCTTTGTGTACTGTCTGTGATATCTTGACTGCAAGCCTCTATCACTCCTGCATAGCACAGCTGTGACACCAAGGGAAGGGCCTCTTCATTCAAGTGTGTATCTTTTTAACATTAAAATGTAAGAGAGAGATCTCTGCAGTGTGAATCCAGTTCAAACATACTGAGAAGGGGACCAGTGCTAGTGAACTGAACATCAGACAGTGCCCTTCCCCAGTGTCAGGACCAGCACACCTTCAGGAAGTCATTGGTGCTGTACCATTGTAACTAGAGAGTCCCAAACACCTCACACCTGCTTTGCTGCAGGATGTTCCCTTTGGTTCAGTGAAACCATCTTGTTTGGTTTCATAGGAAAAAAAGAAGTCTTGTGAGGGAGCACGAGCACAGAGCAGCTGAGGGACAAGCTGTGACACTTGCTGAGTCATTAGAAGAAGGGACATGCTGTGGAGGTGAGCGAGGTTTGGTGCCATCCTCTGCACGGATCCAAGACCAAAACACCTCTCAGAAGAATGCTCTCTAAAGTATTTATCACTAGCAAAGAAGTGATAGCAGGAAGCCCATTTCTTGCAATTTTGTTTTCTTAAAAAACGTTTACATTTCCTCCACCCACACAGAAATAGAGTGGGAATGATGCTCTCACCTACTGAGCCATACACCATTTTCAGTCATTTGTTTTTTTGCCTCAGTGCATCTTCAAGTATTTTAAAGAGCAAGGAGGACAAAAGCACCTTTCACAAGGATAATTACCTAACACACCTGCATCAGAAGAGGGCCTTGTATTTGAATACTTTAAAGAAGAAAGCGAATCCAACAGCAAACAATGAAATTATAAATCTATTATTTGGGATCACACTATGACAATAAATCAATGGCTGTATCTCTCAGTTCCATTTTCAGCCTCTGTAAACTTCTCAGTACCCCTTAATTGGTTTGATTCTCTTATTGATTTTTACAGCTTGCAGGGGTCACAAAGGTTGTAGAGAAGCTGTCTCTCTCCTATGCCACTCTGTGTTGCCACCCACTGTGTAATAAGCCTCCTGCTACCTTTTAGAATCCTAACTCGTGCTCTTTCAATATTTGAAACAAATTATAAAAAATCAGCTCTAAGTATATGAAAAGTGTTATCTGTAAAATGCTAGATTTTAAAATAATTTTGAATGTAGTAAAATACTGCAGAACCTTACTACAGGAATTTTAGAATTACTCTGTTTTCACATATCAATATTTATGTCTGGAAGAGAGACAAAGAAAAGGGGAAAAAGACAGACAAAGAAAATAAAAGGAGTAATTATTCAAATTCAGTGGCTGAATTACTGCTCACAGTAGATATGGGATGGTGTACCTCCACTCCATCATTGTCATCACCTGCAAGGGTTGCTAATAGACATTATGAGGCTCTTTCAACTATAGAAGTGCTAATAGATGCCATTCTAATGCTGTCCATCATAACAAATTATAATAATTTACAACATGTCCATGGAGAGATGGGAACAAAGCAGAAATTAGTAATTGAAATAGTGCAGTGGCAATTAAAACACTTGTGGTTAGCAGCTGCTTCTAAATTACTAGAAAGGGGTATTTACATAAACAAGGGCTTCCCTTTACCAAAAGGGGCTTGTGTGTTAAGTAGGGTTTGCTGTTCTATTTTCTAGTTTCTGGGCTTCTAGCAGTAAATTGAAAAGTTCAGCTGCATGATCATATTTACTCCTTCTCCCTGTAAAGAGCTGCTTCAGGGCACTTGTATGACTGGGTGTCCCCTAGTAACAAAGCAATTAAATTACACTGAGTAATAAACTGCAATCTTAACCTGTGATCCAAATACTGACACTTTGTTTCTCATACACTTTTTGAAAGGTCTTCCTTAAGTATTCTGAGACTCAATCTGAGACTGTCTTCTAAAGAAATCTGGTCTCTAGACCTTCAAGGTGATTCCTGTTAGAGGGATAGGATTTTTCTGAACTCCCCCTCTATGGAATTGCCTCCAATCCCTGAGGGTATGAAGAGGAATAGCCTCACCAGAGAAGGGCATATCACTGGCAGGTTTTCCTTTATGATTGGTCTAGGCATTTTCCAAACATAAATAAGACAAAATTAAGAATAAGATACTACTTTAATCCACTTAGTCATGTCTGTACATATTGTTAACCAACTAAATTTCTCTTTGGTTGCAGAACCCGTAGTTTCAATAGAAATTTCAGTAGCAAGGGGCCAAGATCTGGAGGGGCTGGGGCCAGGATTGGCTGTGGTGCAGGGCATGGGTAGGTGGGGGAGGAAGAGGAAAGGAGAAAGGTGTAGAGGAAAGTATATTTCAGCATTTAGGTACCAGTGGGAGGGTGTGATGGTAGGGCAGGTGTACTTGAGAGGTATGTCAGGGACACATTAGTGCAGAGAAGGTTGGTACAGGGTCCTCCCGTATAACATAATTAATTTCTGTTGTTGATGTTTCTAAAGAGTCAGAGACAACTTAAGATGATTTAAGAAGCTAATCAGTGATCAAAGATGTTTGCTGACTTGTTTGCTTGTCATTCTAATGGATGCAACAAGCTGAGAAGATGTTTCCAGAAAAAGCAAAAAGAGTAGTGTTAGAGAACACCCAAGTTTACTTCACTTTAGACATCCCCCTCTTCATCCTCTCTACATAGAAAGTGTACTCACAACATGCATCCTAGGTAGGAAGGTTTTGCTGGTGCACTTTTACAAACTGAGAGAGGAATATCACTCAGAAACATCTTGACAAAAGGCAATTTTCAGCATCTGCTGACAAGATGATGCACGAATAGACTGTTTTTGCCCCCCCCCCCCCCCCCAATTCTGTATAGGAGGCCAAGAGAGAACTTTTGTAAGAGTAAAAGAATAAATAAGAGAGAAAAGCTATTTTGTCTCCAGGAACTGAACACTGTAAACTAAGTTATCAGATACAACAATGTGGAACAGTAATATTTTAGAAATGTTTTTGTTAACTTTTATATACCACTGAATGTGACTCGTGTCCTGTCAGTAAGCATCTAGAAGGGATGCAGGCTTCTCAGAGCACAGGTTCATTTTTTTCAGGAAATAAAGATATTTACTCAAAATGTCATATTACAGACAGGCAATACAATTATTAGTGAGAAATTAAAACTGGACAATATCAACTTGTTAAGAATGATAGAATAATTTGTGTTGGAAAGGGCCTCATAGACTATCTAACTCAATCCCCCTGCAACGATCAGAGACACCTTCCACTAGACCAGGTTGTCAAAGCCTCGTCCAACCTGGTCTTGAACATTTCCAAGGATGGGTCATCCACAACTTCTCTGGCCAACCTGGTCCAGTGTTTCATCACTGTTACAGCACAGAATTACTTCTTCATACCTAATTTAAATCCACCATCTTTCAATTTACAGACATTCCCCCCTGTCCTGTCACTACATGACCTTGTAAAAGGTCCCTCTCCAGCTTTCTACAGGCCCCCTTAGGTACTGGGAGATTGCTATATGATCTCCTGGAACCCTTCTCTTCTCCAGGCAGAACATCCCCAATTCTCAGCTCGTCTTCATAGGAGAGGTGCTCCCAGCCTCTGATCATCTTTATGGCCCTCCTGGTTCCAGCAGGCCCATGTCCTTCTTATGTTGTATGTATCCTTCATGATATGTGCCAGTAAATAATTCAAATTAACGGAAAAGAAAAGTCATGGCTTCTCAAATATTTGAAGTCTTCAGACTACGTGTGTTTCTAACAAAAATTCTCTCGAATAAAGTCTGCAGCTATATTATGCAGGAAGTCATAACCAAAGAAAAATGGTTGTCTCCTTCTGCCTTTAAAACACATAATTTCATATGCAATCTGCCATCTGGGCAGAAACACCAATCCATTGGAAACTTCTTAACAGGCCTTGGGGGATTCTGACACACACTTTTTGTTCATTTTAATTCTCTTGCACAACATTTCAAAGCCTTGACTAGTATTTTTTCTTGAAACACAAACTTTTGAGCCACACATCAGTTTGATCTCTAGGCTGGCAATGATTACCCTATGGAAACTACAGACCAACAGTTACTATTGTGGATTCCTATATCACTGTCTTGGCTATTACACCACTGATTAAATCTGCACATGCTGAGAGCTTTCCACTGTTGCCCACACAGTCACCTGTAACAGCCTTATTTTCTGTTGTAGGAACAGTCCTTTCACTCCTCACAGTGTACAACAGAAGAAGTCAACTGTGCTAATATGAACCTTTTCTTTGTTTTTCCTTTTTTTTCTTATTATGAAATGATATACCAGTCTTATGTGATAAAGTGTCGAAGTCATTATTCTGTGCTTTTTCATTTGTCTTATATCCATCCGTTCCTTATCATTGATTAATGAATCTCATAGACTTTTGCCTTTGGTTTTTGTTTTCACCATTTTTCATATTTTGTAATTCTATGCAGATGTGTGTGATAAAGACTTATCAATGTCAGCATCCTTCTACATCTTTCTTTCACAAAAATCAGTTTCTTTGGCTGGATCTCTGCTTACCCTTTCCAGACAAGGGGTCTCTCATAAATGCCCTGTTTTATGTTGGCAGTAATTCGCATTGCCAAAAAAAATCCAAAATCTAATATTTGAAGTTAGGGATTTTGGAGGATTGTTGGCATTGATGGTAGGATATGTCTCAACCTGAGATGTCGTTGCAGCTGAAACAGCATTTAGGTTTTGAAAATTTCAAAGGAAAAATGTTCTTAATAACTGTTTTTGTTTATTACACAGTGCGCAAATCCTGCTGATCCTCATGGTTTCCTCAGACAATGCCAGGGAGGCTGACTGGACATCCCTCAAACGTCACAGCTGACCACTACCTGTACGTCAGTCACTGGTAAGTGATGGCAGCTGCTTTTCTAACTAACTTTACATGCTGCATCTTCCAACCCCACAGCTTTCTTCATCCATTTCCTTCCTTTTCTGAATGGCAGCTAAAGTTTTCTTCTCAGTGATGATCTCTTTTGTTGTGTCACTTGCCCTCTTTCATATCTTCACAATAATAACAGCTTTTACTGTTATTATTTTTTACTGTGCCTGCTGTGCTGCTGTTACCTGCACTTAGCAAGATCGGAACCACCATGTGACACAAACATGTTTGAAGAACCAGCTACATTTAGACACAGGATTCTACGTGTTAGTCCCAGTATCTGGACAGTTTGTATTGCCTGGGTTTGTTCTCCAAAATCATTAAAGAAAGAAAATTTTCATAGGATTGGAGTAAAAGCCCTCTTACAGATTGGAAGCTGAATAAGGAGCAAGAAGCAAGTGGTAGTGTTTAACAACCACTTTTCAAGACAAGAAGTGTGGACCAGTTCTGGGACTAGTTTTGTTCAAAATCTTTATCAAACACAGTGAAAATTCCAGGTTTGCAAGTGGACATGGATTCAACCTAATCCTTATTGAACAGCTTCTCTATCTCTCCACTGTACACCCTCAAGTTGCTGATTAATAACTCATATAATGAAAAGTAAGCAGTAAAAAAAATCCTATGAGGCTGATGTTCCAGTTCCTGTGAGTCTGATATGTCTGTTATGCCCACCATTGATATGTGGTTGATTCTGTTTAAAAAGAGAAGCAAAAACTAGTGAAGGATTTTGTATAGGTTTATCACTTTAAAGGAGTGGGAACATTAAAGAGTGGGAAAGTAAACTCCAAGGTCAAAAGCACTGTTGTGCTCATATAGTCAATGCTATTTTCATCCACAGTATTTCTGGTAAAAATGTACTTCATGTGATGCTGCAGGAGTGATGTAGATGTTCTTCATACCCTTGAAAATCCTCCTCTGCACTGCTTGGAAGAGGATCAGGTACCTCACTGGATGGATGGAATCAGGAACCACATTAGTGTCAGGACGTATTTCAGGGACCAGGCAGATTTTATCCAGGAGCAATGTGCAAAAGTCCTGCAGAGGCCACACTGGAAGAGTGATAGAAGATTTCTTCCTCTTTTTTAATAGTCTGGGGAAAGTATTATGAGCCCAGATATCTAAGGCAAAAAAATGAACTACCTTAGCAAAGCTCATCAGTTTAGCGTTCAAAAACCTTCAGGAAGGAAGATTTCAATTCTGATTCAACTCACAGATGTTCCAGATTTTCTCCTATGTCTCAAAACATAAAAACCTGCCTGCAAAAACTCATGTTACAACACAGAGTAAGAACCTGAAGGACAGAAAGCCCAAATATGAGTAGGATGTATCTGACCTGGAAGTAAACTGACACAGGCAGGAAGACTGCTGTGTCTGCCACCTCTGTGCAGGAGGAAGCAGAACACATCTAATGAGAGCAAAAATACCTTGAATCCTGTATGCAATGTCCCAGGGATAAGCTGTGATCCTTGGAAATACCTGCTCATTGTGCCACAATAGACAGCTGTGATATACAGCCTTCACTGTTGTTTCTCCCAAATGCCAATCAAAGAAATCTTGCAATTCATAGGAATCTGGGTAATAACTGCTTCTGTCTGCGAGACAGACTGGACTGACTATAACTTGTTTTCTTCCCTATACCTGTCATTGCAGCTGAGTATCAGTAGGGAGATCCAAAATTCAAGATTGAGAAGTGCCCTAAAAATTAAAACCAGAAAAGAATAAACACACACACAAAAAATGCAAAATCATTGCCAGAGATTCTGCTTAAAGGCAGGCAGGCTGCCAGTTCCTACAGAAAAGGAGATTAAGAGATGAGAGAATTACCAAGTTCAAAGGTAGAATGCAACTGCAAAACACTGAGCCTGATTCACTGCCTGTGGGTAAGCCCTGTGTGAAAACCAGGGAGTCAACCAGCTTCTAGAAGAGACTTTAAGTATTTGACTGTATAAAACTAACAGAGGTTTCTGCCTAAATGCTTCCGTGCTTGTTCCAGTGTACTGCAATAACTGTTCCCAGGCTTAATGGCAGCATGAAATAGCCTGTGTGTTTCCTTCCAATGAAAAAAGGTGTTATTAACAAAAGTGACATCATCACCTGATTGAAAGCATTGAAACCACTTACTCTATACAAAGTTGTCTCCCAGGTTTTTTTTTTTTAAAGTAGTATTTCTAACTTTTATCTGGATCAGCTATTACATTTCCACACTCCATGGGAAAGTCAGTGTTTTCACTCATGTCATTTCACTTACCTTTTTTGTCCTTCCTTCCTCCCCACAACAGTCCAAATTCACCATTCCTATGTTGCTTGTATTGTCCTTTCTGAGCAGTCATCCTCATCAGGTTTAAACCTTTTCTCCCTGATGCTGGACATCTCCCTGGTACAGTACAGATCACCTGAACTGTTTCATGAGTCTGTTGCCCATCTGGTAACTGCCCTGAAGGCAGAGCTAGACCATGTGGAGGAGGCGTTTGCACTCCCCTTTGGATGTGTTCCCAGCTGAACTGGGGTGGAGGATCTGATTTGCTGGGATTTTGAGGAGATGTGGACCTACCAGAGCAGGTCATGCTTGGAAATTAAAGTTTAATGATCACCCTCTCAGCACCAGTAAGAACATGTAAGTGGACACTACATGAAGAGGGGCAAAGCTTTAAGATGGACCACAGGATGATCCCAGAGGAGGATGGAAATGTTAGAACTGACATGTTCTGCCATAAGGCGCTGAATTCTGTTGAGCTGAATATTTTTAAGGACCTTTTTTTAAATGTTTCTTTGCTTGAAAGCAATTTGACAGTTCAGAGGAAGAGGACAAAACAGAGGGTAATGACCAAAGTTTGTGGAAGGAAAGGACACTCAAGGGTGTAAAGAAAAACGCTCCCAGAAGACAGGATATCTTTAAACTGCAAATGCCACAAGAAGATATTCTCAGTAGCAGATTGCTACCACAGTCCATATATTAACTTTAATCTGCCACATCTTACACACTTTGTCAATGGTGTGGGCTATGGATGCAGGCCATATTTGCTGTGGGGCCTGTCTGTCCAGCACATACAGAGTGGCAAACTGAGAAGTTAAAGGCAGGCATCAATGCAGATTCAGTCTTCCTTTTTCTTCCAAAGAGTATTTTGCACAATAACATGAAGCATATCAGGGCCAAGTTCTCAATCTCAGATGTCCATCTGTATTAAAGCAGCTGACCTCCACTGGCATAGTCTCAGACACAGCTCATCTCCAAGGCTCAGCACAACCACCAGACCTCTGTACTGCACAAGAGATACACGATTTGATGGCAAGGAATATCTGCTGGCCTGGCATGACAAGAACCACTGCCACATGCTCCACTGTGATTAATATGAAGGAGCTGGAAACACATCAGAGAACAAGAACATTATGAATACACTGGCCTGAGGAAAGGGCAATTCCACATGAGAAGGGGGCAGGCAGGTGCCAATCTTCAATTCTGTGAATATATAATGGCTGATTGCAACTCAGTACATTTGTATATTTATTTTTAACAAACATTACCTTGAAAATAGATACAGATTGAATCAAAATGGCAGGATTTTTTTTCCTGTCTTCACTTTTGCAGTGGTATCAGAACAACATTAATTTATTTACACAGTTAAATTTTAATATCTGATTTTTAAATGTGACAGTAGAAATAATCCATCTCTGCATTCTCTGTGGACTTTCCCAACATGCCACTGTCAATAATCCATCTGTTTCTGGTCTTTTCTGGTCTGTTCTTTCCATCCCTTTTCTTTGAATGATAAAATTACAGTATTTTCCTTCCTTGTTCTTTCAGTAGAGAATGATAGAAAGCACCAAAATACTAGTACACACTTTCATGACTATACTTGTGGCCAAAATATTTTCTTGCTACAGTCCAAAGTCCTCAGCAAGAGTCACTGTACTCAGCAAAATGACACACAGAGTGCATAACTAAAATGGTTTGAAAGGGTATGTTTGTATTATATTCATTTTTCAAAACAATGCAGCCATTTCACTGTATCACTGACAGCATTAGACTTTTCTTTGTGTTTCCTAAATAAGAGAAAGCCAAGTAATGACATACTGTGACATGAAGCAAAAATATTTAATTGGTTTAAAAAAATGTTGTGAAGAAGTTTTCAAGCAAAAATTACAGTGCAAGAGTTTATAAAACCAATTTCTACTTATTTGATCATGTATTAGTGGTATTACTGATTTCTGTAGAAATTATTTCTGGTAGAAATTTTGTACTCATCTTTCTTGTTCTACTAATTAATTCAATAGCCAGCTGATATAAAATTCATTTTCTAGTGATTATTTCCTTCTCTATAGGGTTTATGAGATGAGTTTGATGATCTGATATGATTTTCTAACTCACATTAGGCTGACTGAGAAATTAAGGAGTATTGCTGAATGAGCCAGCAAAGTACCTAATCATGAACTCTGTTTTAAACAATTCTTAAATCTCATTAAAATTTTAATTGACTGTGCATTGATGAGGACAGATAAGACAGTGCACCAGGATGCTTAGGGAAATGTATGGAATACATACCTATATATATATATATATATATATACATACACTGTTTATATACATATACATATATATACACACACACACATATGCATATTTGTAGGAGGGTTGGGGTAAATCATTACTTGAAGACTTGCATTTTAGTAGTTTTTCTTCAAAGATGGGGTGAAGAGATGAGTTCAGTAATTGTATTCCTTTGTTGAGGGCTTTTGTGGATCTTACTTTGTCACTAAAAGTCAGAGATAAAATTTCAGAAGATGTACCTCAAAGGCCATTGAATATTCCCTCCTGAACCCATTGCTGGTGTGGGATAAATGACAGCCTGTATGACAATCACGAGACATCCCAGGTAATTGTTTCCTTCTTGCATGGAACAAGGGGTGTCCCTAGAAGAGACCCCTCTCCTAATGTTACAGATCTCCACTTAATGGTGCTTCCTGGAATTATCTCTGCCTTGTCCAGCCTGCTTTCCTGCAGCAGCTTTTAAGGAACAGTACACAAGTCCATGCTGCTGTTAATCACCTTTGGCTGGCCAAGAGACTGCAGACCTTACAGCATTCATCCATGACTCTGTCTCCGCCAGGTTTGCCTACTGTAGTACAACCCTTTTAAGTCATTTGCTGAGCAGCACTGTTGATGGAGGGAACATCAAAAGCCTTCTTGCAACCTTATCTCAAATAGGTATGTGTTTTTTCCAGTGATATCTCATGCATGTTTATACTGCTAAGAACAATTAAGTTCTCTTCTATATAGAAAAGTGATATAGTGGCATTTGGTACTGCATCATTTCTGTGGTATCTCTGGCTTTCAGTGCTAATCAGCTGCCTAGAACAAAAAACAAATACCTATGTAGATGAGCAGGGGTTTGCACACATTGCATTAAATTATAGGCAAAAAAGCTTATGACTAGCTAATATGCTTTATGGTGAAAATGTTTGCAGATGCCAGCGCGTGGGAAAGTATACTCAGTGTACTCGGAGCTTAGAAGTGAGTCACTTCATTTATTAGCAGAAATAAGCACCCAGAAACTGTCTGACTACTAAGCTGCTCTGATTTTCTTTTACTTGCAAATATTCTTCCAGGCAGGCCTAGAAAAGTTTTGACATTTGTACAAGTGAGGTGTACAAAAAAAGAGAGGCATAAACAAGGCGTAACATGGTTCTTCCAGGATCTTTCCATATATCTATGTCTGCAGAATTTGGCTGCTTTTCAGAATTATTCTTTCCAGCAGGGCTTGATCCCGTCAAACCTTTGAAAGGGGCAGAGTTCCTGAGGTCACAAGCTGACCCAAAACTGGCAGAATTGGGGCCATTTCCTCACGTTCCATGCTCCCAGCTCTTACCTTACACTCACTACAGGCTGATGCAGGCAGCAGAGGTAATGGAGAGGCACAAGCAGCTCTATTACTTTTCAGCTTTTCACTTTTGCAGGGAAATTGAATTTCAGCAACAGCACTGATTCCTGAGCTATTTGGTGGCATTGCCCTCTGCTGGGCCAGGGCAAGCTGGGCTCCCTCCACTGTGCTGCAGGCACCAATGAGCCAGAAGCATCACTGCTCCCTGCTCACCACTGTCCATCAAGTCACTCACTGTCTTGATGGTCCCTGTCTGAAAAATTATTCCTAATAATTTTTCAGGCACCAGTGATTTCTGTAGCAGGACCACCTTTCATTGTAGGAAAGGCTCTTTAGGTCTTGACTTCTTTCTTCCAGTCACTGGAGAAAAAGCAGAGAGGGTTTGATAGGGAAAGCCCAGGCACTTTGCAGACTCTCATGCCCCCTGAGAATCATAGAATCATTAAGGTTGGAAAAGATCTTCAAGATCATTGAGTCCAACCTTCAACCAAACACCACCATGGCAACTAAACCAAAGCACTAAGTGCCACATCCACATGTTTCTTGAACACTTCCAGGGATGGTGACTCTGTCACACCTCTGCAGATCCCATTCCAAAGCTTAACCACCCTTTCAGTGAAAAATTCTTCCTGATGTCCATGCTGAACCTTCCCTGGCACAGCTTGAGGCCATGTCCCCTTGTTTTGTCACTATTTGCCTGGGAGATGAGACTGACCCCACCTGGCTACAACCTCCTTTCAGGCAGTTGTAGAGAGTGATAAGGTTCCTTGAGTCTCCTTTTCTCCAGGCTAAACACCCCCAGCTCCCTCAGGTTCTCCTCATATGACTTACTCTCTAGACTCTTCAGCAGCTTCACTGCCCATCTCTGGACACAATTCAGCTCCTCAATTCATTCCTGAATTGAGGGGTCCACAACTGGACACAGGACTCAAGCTGCAGGCTCACCAGCGCTGAGCACAGGGAGACAATCATTTCCTTGCTCGTGCTGACCACACTATTTTTTATATAGTCCAGGATGCCATTGGCCTTCTTGGCCCCTTGGGCAGCCCTCTGGCTGAACATGAATAGAAGTTTTGTTTGTTTCGATTAGAAGTTGCAGCGCTGAAACTGCACCCATGTCTCAAAGGTCTCGAAATGCTACTGATTCAGTAGATAATGTCTCTGGTAGCCAGCTGTCACTTCAGTCCTTTCAATGCACCTCGCACCAGACAGGGCAGACTCCATCTAGGAAACTCTGGCTTAAATGGGTGAATGGGTGGCACAGCTGTTGACAATGCTTCCTTGGATATTGTGTGTTAACATGTTCCTGTGAAAAGGCTTGAGAGAAAGGGCAGCAGGGTGAAAGGCTGATGGCTCCCTTCCTGGTCTGAGGAAAACCTGTAGAGGAAGAGAAGACTGTGCCATCCTTTGGGGCCATGCAGCTAGCTAGGGGGATGGAGGTGTTTCACAAACACCTCCAGGCAGGGCATGGGGGCATAAAGGCTGAGGAGAATGCAAAAGCCCTGCAAGGAAGTCAAGTATTGAGAAAAGCAGGATTCAGCCAAAGAAGTGTTTGGTGCACCACAGGAAACCACTGAAGGGTTGTTAGATGAAGAGTGAGATGCTGTCAGACCCAGTGCTTCTGTGTCTACTGTTGCCCACAAATTTGAGATTAAGAGTATTTCCTCCAGAGAGGAGAACTCAGCCCAGTGCTGTCTGTTGCTTTCAGTTTAAGGGCTCAAATGCTCAGGCTGATAACTCCTGTCCTGTTCTTCCTTTCTTTCACTGTGGGTGAACATAATGGGACATAACTTGCAGGACACAAAAAGTGAAAAGTGACCTGAGACCAAAATGTAAGAAATGAATTTGAAATGACAGAAATGATAGTGTGATCAATAAGTACCTCACAGTTCTGGAGAATAACACAGCTACAAAAACAAACATAAAAACATGAAAATAAAATTATATGCCCCTGGTGATCACAAGACCTAAATATTCACTAAATGGTCATAGCCACTTTTTACCTTCAGGTGTCTTCAGAGATTTTATATAAATAATAGTGTTATTATTTATGTTCTGAGGCATTATCTCTAGTTGCACTGGTTGGTTCTCCAGACTTCCCTGCTTAGATTGTGACTGTATAAGTTCTAATATAAATATGGCCAGGCTGGTTTAGTGATTGAGTGAAGGAGACTTGGATCCTTCAAAAAAGCAGCAGGTAGCGGCCTTCCTTCCCTGTCTGTCTGATGAGGCACCTCAGAATGGTTTAAGGGCACCATGTTACTGTCCCTTTAGTTTTACAAAAAAAGGAGAGTTACTTTGGGCACTGAAGAAATTCGGGGCTGTCTGTCTGTAATTTCTCACCACATATACTGTTGGCATATGAAAGGATCATTAGGCTCAACTCCCCATTTCATCTTTGCACTGCAGTGAAATGTCCCCTGCAATTTCATCTGGTCATGGTAATCCCCTGTGTATCTCGGTGTGAACTGTAGTCAGCCTCCAGGACTGACACCAGAAAACTCTATTTCAGATGTGGCTAAAGTAATTTTTCTTGCACATATGTGCATTGCAACTTGCCATTACCCTTGCCTCATCTGGAAAATTTAGACTGTTAAAATATTTCACACAGATCTATTGAACTATGGGTTCATTTAGTACTTCACTTAAAAAAACATTGTGGTAGACGGAAGTAATTTCTTGAAATACAAGACACTGCTACTGTATGATCATTACAGTTTCCAGCCTGTTTCACATCATTTGCCAGGTGTTAGCTGTAACCTGCCCTTAATGCAGAGCATTTTACTGGAACAGTTTACTGCACAGAGCAACACTATTAAGTCTCTTAGGATACTCTGCAAATGTTGGTGCTGATAGAACTGATTAGAGTATTTACAGTTCTGCTTTGCTGTATTATTGACTGGAACTTCAAGGTGAGTCTTAATAGGGGAAAGTGAATCACTCTCTGAACAAGTGTGTACACTGTCCCAGGTATGAACCACAAGACTCCAAGTAGTCAAACAATGTCCAAACCAACACAATGATTGTTCTGAAGGATAACCTGCCTACAAATCTGCAGTGCTTTGACCCTGGCTAGAGGCCAGGTCATCATCAAAGCCACTCTATCACTCCCCTCCACAACTGGACAGAAGAGAGAAAATATAAGAAAAGGCTCATGAGTCAAGATAAGAACAGGAAGAGATCACCCACCAGGGACCATCACGGGCAAAACAGACTTGACCTGGGGAAATTATTTTAATTCATTATTAATCAAAATCAGAGCATGATAATGAGAAGTAAAACAGATCCTTCCCCCTACCCCTCCCTCCTTCCTGGGCTTAACTTTTATTCCTCATTCTCTACCCCTCCCCTCAAGCAGTGTAGGGAGATAAGGAATGGCTTATAGTCAGTTCATCACATTGGTTTTGCCTCTGCTTCCTCCCCTGGGAGAGCAGTTCTTCCCCTGCTCCAGTCTGGGGAATGGGGTCCTTGACAAAGAATAGCCCTCCACGAACTTCTCCAACATAAGTCCTTCCCACATGCACCGGTTCTTCATTACCTGCTCCAGCATGGGTCCATTTCACAGGGTGTAGTCCTTCAGGAGCAGGCTGCTCCAGCATGAGTCCCTCAAAGGGCCACAAGTCCTGCCAGCTAATCCGCTCCAGCACGGATTTCCCACAGGGTCATAGCCCTTTGGGCATCCTCCTGCTCCAGCATGGGGCTCCTCCATGGGCTGCAGGGGCACAGCTGCCTCACCATGTTCTTCACCACGTGTCATAGTGGAATCTCAGCTCCAGAGCCTAAAGCACTTCCTTCCCCTGCTTCTCCACTGATCTTGGTGTCTGCAGAATCAATCCTGTCACATATTCTCACTCCTCTCTTCTCTGGCCACAATCACTTCTGTGTAAAAACCTTAATTCCTTCTTGAATATGTTATTCCAGAGGCACTGCCACCATGGCTGACAGACTTGGCCCTTGGGCAGCAATGGGTCCATCCTGAAGCCAGATAGCTTTGGCTCTGGACATGGGGAAAGCTTTTAGCAGCCTCTCAAAGAAGCCACCCCTGTAGCCTGTCCTCCTCCTCCTCCCGCCGCTACCAAAATCTGGCCACACAAATCCAATACAGTATCAGAAGACATCTATGTACATGCAGATATAGTTTGGAAAACTGTATCTCTTGCTCATGGAAAATTATTATTTTCTTTATAAGCAGTAATTAAAAAGAAGTTTTGAAGACCTTACAAAGTTTCTCAAAGTCATAGAAGGAAGGGGTTTGAGCAGACTGAAGCAAAAGTTTAGCTGAGCACTTAAGAGAAAAGGCAGAGCTAACAGACCATCTGGACTTCTTCTTATTCTAACACTTCAGCATGTAATTACAAGCTAAGTATGAGAGGAATCAAGAGACATATTGGTCCCTTGTATGTGATCTTTCATCCTTATACTAAATTATAACTTTTCATATAGCCTCTCTTCATTAAATATTTTCTGTAAAACTTGCAGGACAAGGTCCATTGGAATTTAATCCCAAAGTGGAGGAATTATGATCCAGTGACAGAGATGCTGTGTGTGCTGTATGCAGATGTCTTACTGATGTACTTAGCTTGATTTTTCAAGCCTGAAAACCTGAACAAGTGCTTGAAGAGTATGTTAACAACTCTCATTTATCTTGGTTCATAAAAATACAGCCAGAACTAATACAGAAAACCCCTTTCTTTTAAGGAAGAGAGACATTTACAGAAGGTTTAGATTAGTTCAGTAGATATTTAACATAGTCAGAAAAGATGAGTCACTGCTCACAGGAGTGCAATAAAAGCTGCTGAGGTTTTTCTTCCATACAAAGACGTGCTAGCGGTGGTCAGACCTTTGACAACATATTATTCATTGTTGAAAAGATGATATTTGCCTTTTCTGTCCTTTGTGTTCTAGAGAGACTTGCTCAAAGCACTCTGAGGTACTCCATTGCTTTGGAATATTTCTTCCTATGGTTCACTGTGTATGATTTTTCCTGAACAGAAGGTACTGCTTTGGTTCACGCCATCCAGAGTTACAAACCACCTCCTATCCACCTGCAGTATATTTACATTTGTGTACATTTAAATACAAACTTTGGTGTAAAAGCCCCACATTTTTATGCTTGGGATGTTGAAATCAATAATTGGAATTCTGCCTGCCATAACAGCACAATGTACACAGTAGTTCTGATAAACCCCCAAGTTTTGTTTGCTACCTGGTTAGCTGTGGGGATATGGGAATGGAGACCATAAGTAGGTGGTTTTATCCTTTGTAGATGAGGGACTGTTCTGTATTTTCATTGAATGTCTATTAGTAGCCTGTCCACTCACTGTGCCTCTTTAACACAGCAATTAAATTCAAATTTTTAAAAATTTGGTAAAAGATAGTTGCCTGAAGTCAATTACTCAGTTGTCCAAGAATCCAACTGCTAAGAGTAAAAGGGGGATACTGTGCACACTAGGTACTGTAAAAGGGAGAACACCGAGCATATTAGGTACTAACACTGAGTCTCATGATCAATTTTAAAGGCTTTTTTTTATTCACAGTAAGGAAAGACAGAAGAGCTCATTCTGTCATACAGAGCCTGTTACTCTGCTGGCTGTTTCATAGTCCTAGCCTGTCTGGGTGAGCCTGCACTGCTCCTGTTAAGATGGAAGCACTGCCAGATAGAAATCAAAAAGATGCTTTCTGTTTCTTCTGCAAGCTCAGCACACTCTCCTGTTTGTAGCTTCGGTGCAGCTCTCTATCTTGTCTCCACAGCCCAATTTTCTTTCCCAGTGGCAGCAGGATGTCTGTTAGGCAGTCTCATAGCATTTTCTGCTGTCTTAGTTTACTCACGTATCATGGCTCTTTTAACTACTCCAGGGCCTATTGTCTCTCACCCAATAAGGATGTAAAATCTTGGCCCTTGGCCTATGATGATTTTCATCAAAAATTTCCATGCATATTTCTTACATTGTTCAATATATGGATCACATATCTGTTGGTCAGCCTTGGTTGTCAACTACACTTTACTGCTTTGGACTTGACTTCCTGCAGTCCCGTGTGACTGCACACCAGCAGGCATATATATTTGTTGTCAGCTAATGCAGCAAAGGAAATTATAGCAATGCTAGGAGCCATAGCCATGGCTTTTATGACTTTTTCACTGATCTGGAAAGTTGTGCTGAGTGAGCACACTGCAGCTCAAGCTTCATCGCGGCACTGCTGGTCCATGGCATGCAACTGTCCAAACCCACGTGATTAGGCAGTCTCTACTGAAGAGAAGTTTCTGGTAATACAAACAGTAATGTAGGTATGCTTGGACAATCCTTATACACTTTGCCTTCTGTATTTCCTCTGGGTTTCATTCATGGATGTCTCAATCTCTGGCACCTACATTTCTTACCTGAAGACAAGCACACATCACTGAATGTTCCAGAGTTGTTCCCTGGGCTCAGGCTGTAAAACTCCACTGTTTTGGGACTCCTAAGCACAACACTTTTCACCTAGAATAACACCATTTCTATTCATTTTGGTTTGGTATTCTTAAGTAGATAATTTTCTCTTTCCTTTTAATCCAGTGTTAAGTAGACAACCTCACAGGACTTCATTGGAGATGGTTATGGCCATGGGCCCTGTCGAGACAGAGGCTGAGCTCCAGCCAAGTGTATCCTCCAATGCTTTGCTGTTTCTTGACTTACCTGGCTCACTTCATACTCAAGACAGAGTGCCAAAACTGGGGCAGCAGGATAAATTGGGAGGTTGGCCTCAAATGCAAATTTAAGCCCCGGGCTAATGTGACGAAATAGATCTGAGATGACTACAAAGTCCTCTTCCCACTTCTGTGGTTTGAAAGAAATTATCTTAGCAGCTCATAGTGACAGAGTGCAGCTCCAAGGCCGACGTGAAACAGTGAAGATGCTAGACTTTCTATAGGACATAGATTAAAGGGGGAGAAAATAAATTACTGAACTACCAGCCTGAGTGACAGATGAAGCACCTCACAGCAGCCTCCTCCCTCCTTTCTAAAGCAGAGGCCGTGATCCTGCCAGCAGTCTGAGATGCTGATGAGGAAATCCAATGCCACAGAGAAAGCACCTCACTCCAGCCTCCAGCTGGTTGCAAATGCCTGTCTCTTCTGCACACATGAGATTAACTGAGACCTTTATAAGGAGAGTTGGTAAGGCAAACCAGACTAATGCAGCTAACTCACAGACATGGTATTGAAACCATGTGCATGACCAGTCATTTTATATAGTAAAAATACCGTCTGTGGGGCATCAGATCAGATCCAGAAAGACAGGTGGGAGCTTATGGGTAAATTTATGTTGCCAAAATCTAGAAATTCCATTTTGGATGTTTTAAAACAAGAAGGTAGTCTGTGAATTTAGCCACGGAAGCTGCCCTGCTCTTAGCTCTAGAATGGGCAAGCACACACAGTTATGGGAAAACACAAAACTCCCAGAGTTTTGAGATTTTACTTGGCCAGAAAGATTCAGATCTAGCAAAAGAAGTGCATGATGGATGCTGCTTGAATTGCCAGCCGGAAGACAAACTGGGGGAGTCAAATTGGAGCCAAACAAAAAGTTCACTATAAATAACAAGAAAAATATATTTTACAGGTTTGAAAATGACAGTAAATGAACTTGATGTAGGTGAAAGACAAACTGTCACTCTGAAACTATTTTTTAGAAAGAGTTCATGAATGTTCATACTTCCTCTTGTAGGGCCAGACTAAACTTTTTGGGGTTTGTATGTTAGAATGTATAAACAGAAATAAATTTCATGCAGCTGTAGCAGTGACAAGAAATGTATGACTGTTACCTTGTTTTAGTGCTTGAAGAGTTTCTTCAAGTGTGGGTGGCCAGCTCTTCCTTTATGTGCTATCTCTCCTTTCATTTCCTCAAGAAATGCCTTGTTTGTGTTTTCTGGGGTCCTCAGCTCCTTGAAAGACCTCCAAGGCATCCACAGGCTGCATGAGGCAGGCCCTTGAACGTTGAGGAGCCACTCTGAGCTTCACCCCCATTGACAGTGTTCTCAGTTCGGACAGCAGGACAGAGCTCTTCAAATGTGCTTTTTGACTCAACACCAGCCAGCATCAAAGCAGACCACCAAGGGACCCACTGATTTGCACAGGTGACTTTTATTTCAGTGCACCACAGGAAGTTTGTCTTAGCTGGTGTCTTTTGTATTGTCCTTTTACTTGACTTTGAATTAGGCTAAAGCAGTAAGTCATACTGTGCATATCTAGCAAATGCTGTTGCAGTCAGTGCTATATTTGACATTCAAATGTATGTGGAAAAATCAGCTGCCCATTGCCAGTACGGAGTGATGCCAGTATGTCAATCAGGCAAGGCTACATGTCCACTGGAAGGTAGCTGTGGCTTCAGGTAGGCTGCCCTGACAGAGAGTTCCAAACAGAGCCCTTGAAGCTCCTTCCCAGGTCCTGCTGTCTAGTCTGGAGGGCTGCATTGGTAGGGAGAAAGCTCAGGAGCAGCTGGTCCTTGCAGTGCCCTCAGCCAGTCTTACCCCTCTGTGAGCCTGTTCAACCCCATGTCCCTTCTGTAAACAGCAAGGCATTTCTAGAGACACTCCTGGCAAGACATCCTGGTCCCTTTGCTGGGCAGATATGTCTAGGAGAGGATGGCACTCTGAAGCCACCCAGTGTGCCTCTGAGATGTTTGTATTGGCTCACAACATGCAACAGGCACCTTCACATAATATGGCAATTTACTCATGAATAAACAAGTGGCAGAATAGGACAATAAACATTTATCTCTTACACATATGAAACATTTAAACATACATGACCCAGAATCTCATCTATCCTTGCAGCATCTTCAGATGTCTCCCAATGTTTGATTTTACTGTCTTTTTCCTGGTTTAGATACCTACATGTGCTGTACTAATCAGTTGATAGATTTGAATCTTCCTCACAGTTGTCTCTATAATGTCCCCTTTTAGTGTTACCATTTTTAATCAATGGAGCTAGAAATTTGAAAGACAAACTGGTAAGACTGGTTCCCAGACAGAAGTAAAGATGCACAATTTCAGAAGAATCTTTGCTTTATTTGGACGGAAGGAGCACAACTGTAAACAAATAATATTTATTGGGAGGAAGGTAGGAAATCACATTATAAAAACTGAAAATAGGTGAAGAGTAACTTGCTGATTACTGCAGATAAGCACATATGAATATAGGATGGAAATATCTGTTTATACAAGTAAATGCAAAATTTACTTGTTTTACTAAAGAAAGGTAATCAATACCTCTTCTCTTCTCTTCTCTTCTCTTCTCTTCTCTTCTCTTCTCTTCTCTTCTCTTCTCTTCTCTTCTCTTCTCTTCTCTTCTCTTCTCTTCTCTTCTCTTCTCTTCTCTTCTCTTCTCTTCTCTTCTCTTCTCTTCTCTTCTCTTCTCTTCTCTTCTCTTCTCTTCTCTTCTCTTCTCTTCTCTTCTCTTCTCTTCTCTTCTCTTCTCTTCTCTTCTCTTCTCTTCTCTTCTCTTCTCTTCTCTTCTCTTCTCTTCTCTTCTCTTCTCTTCTCTTCTCTTCTCTTCTCTTCTCTTCTCTTCTCTTCTCTTCTCTTCTCTTCTCTTCTCTTCTCTTCTCTTCTCTTCTCTTCTCTTCTCTTCTCTTCTCTTCTCTTCTCTTCTCTTCTCTTCTCTTCTCTTCTCTTCTCTTCTCTTCTCTTCTCTTCTCTTCTCTTCTCTTCTCTTCTCTTCTCTTCTCTTCTCTTCTCTTCTCTTCTCTTCTCTTCTCTTCTNGTCTTCTCTTCAGTTCGGTACCTAAAACGGGCTAAATATTAATATTATGCATCCCTACGTTTTCTTAGAAGCTGGAATAATGCTACTGCAATTTACCAAAATGACAGAACAAAAAAAAAAAAATTCCCAGCAGAGGTGGAAGAGGGGAGGAACACACTGCAGTACAAATGCATGGTACTAACTAGCTAAAAGTATTGTTCTCTTGGTTGTTGCTGTTGTTAAATGGTTCCGGTTTCTATAGTTCCTCAAACACTGACAGTAATTTTATTTTGCAACTGAATGGATTTGTTCTCTCATCTGCACATGAGAGATTAATATGTCACATTCCTATTAGCATTAATAGGAGCTACTTGAAAAATCTTTTGATAATGCTGAGCCAGGTCATTGAATAGCAATGCAGACCAAATTCTGCTTCAGAGACAGCTGGACACTGTCTACAGACCGGTGTGAAATGAATAAAAATGACGTTGTAGACTCAGTGTGCTGAGTTGGATTCTTTGCAAGTCATCCTCTTGAAGAACTGAGTGAAGCTGTCTTGGCATTGAGGAGCATTCTCTAAAATAATGAGCCTTGAATTCTGTCCTCCACATTTTTGTCTATGTCTCCTTAAAAAGCAACAAAACAAGCAACAACGCAACCCAGAGATTCAGAGATACAGAAAAATAGTAAATACAAAGAATAGTATGTAGTAAACATGGAAAAAACAGCAAACATGAAGAAAATAGTAAATAAAAACATTCCATTACCACTTAAGTGAAACTTCCCCTTTAGAGAAAGATTTAATGGGACATAAAAAGACAACAAAACAAAAAAGAAAAATTTCAGTGTTATGTATAACTGGACAAGATTTCTGTTGTCTATCTAAAGTAACTTTCTTGTTTCTGTACTTGAATAGGAATCTGCTCAAGTTAAGTTATAGAGGCAGAGTTATAAACTATAATGTGACTAATTATCCCACTTTACCTAGTTGGATTTAGAAACTGCAGAATATTTGATTCATGAGAAGAAAAATTATTTAGAGCTATCTAGAGAATAAAACCAGAGGCCCTTATCCTGCTAGCAATGTGTGAAGGGTTGGCAAGGAAATCCAAGGCAACCAACCTGGATTACAATAAAGCTGAGGCTCTGACCTAGGCTGATAAACATAAACAAGACTCAGAGAAGCCCAAAAGAAGCTGAAATTAATTTTTTTAGGAGCTCTAGCCAGAATTGTAAGAAAGTTGCTGCCAGTGGGGTTTGCCTGGAAGTCACATGAATCACATTGACTTCCCAGAAGCTGTTTGAAAGCTGGAGGTTTTCTGGAAAAATCCTAATTTTCTACCACATCTTTGACTGTAAGGACTTCTTTCTGTGTTTGAGGACTTCACCACCAGGCATTTCAGCATAGAGGTTTTTACAGACTGCAACATCAGCTGCTTTGCAAACTAAACAGGTTTTGTTTAGTTCTCAGTTTTCCGTAAGATGAGTCTCATCTCACATCTCAGAGGATACAGCCTCCTGTCTGGGGAAGAAAGTATGACTACTTCAACTAACAACCAGACAATGTCTGAAGTTTGATTTGAAGCTTTTGGTCATGAATCTCATGATAAAACTGAGATTGAAGCTCATCACATTGTGAAAGTTTTACAGACTGAGGATGTGTCCCTAAACTACTGAAGGCAGTTCTCCATTTTGAAAAGAGAGAAAAAGAGATAATGCATCCACTAAGATGAGGCAGGACAATGGTTCATTGGTCTATCTGATCATAACTTCACTAGTACCTTGATAAATAAATCTTAGCATAACTGTGCAAGAAGATCACAAATCAGGAGATGTATAATCATCTGAGCTATGGTATAGGCCCTCCAACTGAGAAGCTCAATAAATATGCTACAAACTAGACCTGGTTAAAAAAAATTCTAGTTCTCTGAAGAATATTAACTCAACATTGATTTTTTTAAATGGTCTTTTGCAGAAAAATGTTATCACTTTTAGAGCAGTTGGTAACCTCAATAAGACCTCTGTCCCCAAGTGAAAAACAAAAAGGCCCTATGTTTTAGTTAAACTGCACTTGGCATCAGAGCAAGCATTGTAAGATGGTACTGCCATCTTCATGAATAAGGAACATTTGATTTATTTATTAGTTTGAAAGTGAGAAGATTCTGGGAATTTGCTGTCAAGCCAGAAGACTTTCTATTGTATTACCTGTTCTTCCAATTTGTATTAATGAAGCTGCAGAGAAGAAACTAACAACCAAGTTAGATTTTTATGAGTTATTTTCAGTTATTTCCTAAGTAAACACACAGAGTCCTCTGTATTCATATTCCCTCAGTCATGGGTTAGTACCTAAGACACTTGAACTTCTCACCTAGTTCCTAGGACACAATCCTTTGTAACAAATGCCTAGGAAATTAAAGTCTTCTGTCACCTATAGGCCAGAAAAAAGTGATGGAAAGGCTATTTCCTACCTTGTTTTCTCATGGCTGGTCAAGAAACAGAGTGGTAAGAAAATTAATAAATGCTCACTCATGTACCTTGTTGTTTATCATTTTGCCCATCAGGGAGTACAATTTGAAGGTAAGGTAGAACATTTATTAAATAGTCCACCAAAAATTCTCTTTATGCAAAGTCTGCATCAGTTAATGATACTTTGCCATTCTGAGAGCTGGTATTTTTCTATTATATCAGAAACTGTAGACCTCCTGCAGGATGTTGAAATACTTTTTATTAGTCCCATGGGCTTAGCTGTTCAATAAATCAAGAGCAGGAAATCCAAGACATGTTATCTCTTCTACCTGAATTAATTGGCAAATTGTTCTCTGTTGCATAACAGGTGCAAAACACATCATATCCTGCACCTTGCTCCTTCTGACACAGCCATCTGAGATGCACTGTTGCTTTCTGTGCAGTGGGTCTTCTGTATCTGGTTTCAAAAGCGAAATCTTGTGTGCTCTCTGTGAGCATGGAGATCTCTACTGTAACACCTTTGGCAATGGGCTGATGATGTGCATGTAGGCTGTGGCATATTCATAAATCCTAGGAATAAACAGTGCCAGAAGATGTAAAGTGATGCCCTTTTTTGTTGTCTTATATATCTAAAAAGGCAATAAGGGAAACAACTCATTTTCATTTAAAAGTATTGCTTGTCAAGGGTCAGTCCCCAGCCAATTCCAAGCCAACACAGGTTTTACTGTTACCTTGAATAACATCAGGGTTAGGAATGTAAATCTTAATGGGTGCATCTGATACTCAGAAACACATGTGCTCCCCAGAAAACCGTGCCATAATGAACTCCCTCATACAACCATAGTAATTTGCTGCTCAGTACTTGCATGCAGCAGTGTTCTGAACATTAAACTGCATGACATAGCTTTCACACAACAAATTTGAGAGCTCCTTCTCGAGTCAGACAGGTCCAGGGAGCATAGAACAAGTCTCACAATCTTTCCAGCTCTCACAAACAGAGCAAGCAGGAGGTTTGCATTGCATGGCAGATGCACACAAAGCTCTCTTAGGTAAGATTTTTAATTTCTCCTAAGCTGCAGTCCCTTTTTAGCAACAACAAAAAAATTGTTTGTATTTGCGGAAAGTTTGTAGGCAATTTTCTGCTACACACGGCTCCTTTCTTTGGATTCAAGCAGACCTGAAGGTACAAATCCGAGCTCAATTGTCAGATGGCAGCAGGGGAGCAGTGGGTGGCCCTGCTCTTCACTGTGCCTCGGCAGCGAGCAGCAGCCTCCCTGCAGCTCTGAGTCGCTTTCCCTCTGTGTCCTGCCGTGCCTGCTAAGTAAGGCAGCTGCCACAATCAAAGCTAAAACCTCAGGACACAAAACCATCTCTGGGAACAACCTCTTCTGCACTAGACAGGCTGATTGAGGATGGCAGTGCATACAGGATAGCAGCAGCAGCCCTGACCTCCACATGGCTTATCAAAACAGTCGAAAATCACACTGTTGTCTTAATTACGTGTGAAAACAATGATTAACTAGCATGTTTTAGCTAAAAGGGATAAAGGAGACACTCTTGGCTTGTGTTGCGGATGCTCTCCACAGGAGACATGTCAGGGTAGGAAAACACCCTCATCCTGATGCCAAAAGGCTGCAGCAGGAAGACCAAATTTTCATAGCTGTGAACCAAACCTATGGGCTACCCAGTCCAGGGTCGGGCCTCCAGCAGTGAGCAATTTCAGCTCCATCACAGAAAGGTACATGAAGCACTGTAACGGGCAGAGATGGGATAAGACAACCCCACATAAAATGCCTCATCCTAATTCTTCATTTGGGACTGGCTTGACCTCTGGAATAAGAATCTATCTGGTCTTTCCAAAAAGTGTGTTTGTGGGTTCACAATTGTGTAAGGACAGGTGAGAGAGGTGGAAAGAGCATTAGTTATTATAAGTTACTGTCTATATATTTATTATATATTATATAATACATATATATATATGTACACATTATACATTATACAGATTATATATAGTACACAATATATATAGTACATACAGCCTAAATGAAGAGAACATTACTGTGGTCACAAAGTCAAGAACGGGCTGTGCTTAAGACTGCCTGTGAGTGAGTCCAGATCACATATTTAAAAAAGACTGTTCTTCTCAGTGTTACCTTTGTAATAGTGGGTGAAACAACCCCTCTACTTCCAGCAACACACTTTCAGCCCCATTCTCTCACCCCTTGAGACACTGCTCTGGTGTGAAAACTAGTTCAAAGTCCAGTTCACATAAGACTCTGTGAGGGAAAACCCATCACCTACATGATGCTCATAATTTAGGGTGGACTGAAATTAAATTTCACTTTGCATGATTCATTCCTCTGAGACTTCCCAGCATTAGCAGCTGCAAAGGCTGCTGAATTTGAGGAACAAAGTTTATACCACTCAACCTGTATCTTACAGCACTTTCATAAAGACCATTTTCACCTTCAGGACTGAAAACTTCCACAGGGTTAGATGCATTACAGCTCCTCTGCAGGTTTCCTTAACAATGCTTTTCAAAAAGCCATTTTAAAAGGCGAACTGAAGATCTAACTCTGGCACTTAAAAGCAGCCAGACACAGTAACTGCTGGACCATTATACTAATTGCAACTTAAATGTTTTAAAGAACAGCCAGATAAGCTTACCTCAGCTTTGCAAAGGTGTATTATTTAACAAACACACACAGCACAGTCTTCTTTCTTATCTAGATAATGTAAAGGAGAAAACTTTCTATTTGACTTTTTTGTCTGTTGGCTTTGGGGTTTTGAATGTTGGCTTTTTAATTTAATTTAAATCTTGTTTATTTAAACCTTCAGAGCTAATCTGGATGATTTACATTGCCATGTTGTTGTGACTTACAGTTCATATTGAATCATGTCAGATACTATCTGAGGGATAAGTGTACATCAGCAAAATCAATACTTCCTAATGTAGAAATTATATACAAATTTATAAAATGCATTGCGTGACTTTTTTTTTTTTGGTAATGAAAATCATAATATAGTACAGATAAGGCACATTTGAAAACTAAACCTCTAGTCAGAAAAACATGAGGGGGTTATTAAGTTCATCTTGATTAGCTTATCAGTGTTTCTGACAATATATTACCAGGTATCTTCTTAAATGTGAATCTTTGCTAACTCTAATAACTTACATGAAATACCAAAGTCAGTCACTCTAGATAGCTTATATTAGTTCTAATCATCTATAAAACCAGTCCATCACTGTTACCGTTTGAGATAGCAGCTGGAGGGAAATTTTTTCAAAAGAGAAGGCAGTTTTTATTTGCTTTTTTCTTTACTTGGTTTGGAAAGAAAATTCTTGGAAGAAAGTGAAAAAAACCCCTTGTTTATTTACACATAATATGCATGCAAACACAGCAAAGACAAAAAAATAAATGAGGATAATAAATTAGATAATAAATTTTTAAAAAGGGAAAACCTTAGTAGAAAAGTTCTAGAGAGAGTTTTTTCTGTTTGGTAGCTTCCTGAGGGCCCTGGCCCAGGTTTCACCAGGCCTCCCTAGGCCGGGGGGGAGGCGGTGGGGAGTGGTGAGACAAATGTTCTTTTGATGTTGATCCCCTCCTGAGTTCCAGGTGATGGCACAGGTTCAAAGACATGAAGAAAAGGGCACACACACCCAAAAAACAAAAAAAAAAAAAGGAAAAAAAAAATCTTTTCTTCTTTCCACTGTGCCGCCTTTGCACACTGCAGCTGGGAAGAAGAAAGAATCCCAGGGGAGTTACTTTATTTTATGTACAGTCTGTTGGGAGGAACTCCATTGTCCTCTGGGCAGGAACGTAGCCCCGTACTGAAAAAAGTCTGCTGATGATAGGAATACATGACAGTGGCAATATGATACTGTCACTCTACGACATTCACCTTTTCACAGACTGGAAACTGGGTACTTGTAGGTTTCAAAGTCTTAAGAAATCAAACACCATTCAAAAAAAGGCATATTTCTAATGGAAGTCTGTATCAATCTATCTTTGTCCTAAAGAATTTTATTCCTGACGATACCTGGGAAGCAAAATTATTTTCTGATAAAGTTTGCAGCTAATGGCAAGAAATTGGAGGAGTTACAAATAATGAAGAGAAATGATTATGGATAGAGCAATTGGGACCATTTATCACACCAGCTGCCATAATCAATATGCAATTAATACTTCCAGGAACACAGAATTATTGATGCTTTAACAGCTTTTCATTGTTTTAAATTCTTTGCCTTAATTTGAAGGTAATCTGAGATGGACAATATACTGGTATCTTTCATATTTCATTTCAGTATTTTAATTTACCCTCAATGTTTAAAAATCCATAGTTTTATTTCAAAAACTGCTTGTTACCTACAAATTCCTAATGAGAATTTGGTTCTAAAAAACCATCACCACAGAAATGTTGGAAATAATCTGTGGGAGCAGAGGACATTTGGTTCTGCTCCTACAAACAGATGAGATTACAAGGACAAGGCTGTCTCATCATTCAGGAGAATGGAGTGTTGGAAACATACATTCAGCTACCTGGTAGTGATGCCTTAGGATTTTACCTTTTATATTTTTCATACATTTGTAATCCTGCAATTCTTTAGTGTCTAACTCTAAACTTTATATATGGAGCATTAGCTACCATTTTCCCATTTTGGTTAGACAAAACAATTCCTCTCCAGGTCTGAGACCCAAGGACACCTTACTGTCTCAGGTGCTAAGAAATGTAAACAAAAGCGGGATGGGGAGGAGGAAACTGGGGGTAAAGGACTTCATTACCTGAAGCTGTAATTGGAAGATTAAACCCCAATATGCTAAGGTACCAAACTTATAAAAGTATGAAATCCCATGACCTGCTGTCCATTTAGGGTGAAGCCCCAGGGGGGCACTGTCTGCCCTAAATGTACCTGAAGGCCCTTCATAAATATAACTGCTTTTTACTCTCCTAATTTTGTGTGGCTTTTGTTTTTAGCAGAACTGATAAGGCATCAGTAGAGCACTGGGACACAAAGGTGGTAACAAAGACAGAAGAAGTTTAAAATTAGGATAGCCCACAGCTTCCCTCCTCTTTCATTCTTCCTTTTTTTTTCTTTAAATCCAATTTTTTTATTTTCCAAAATAAACATGTTTTCTCAGATGTATTTACAATCAAGCAGAAGAGAAGAGGGGGAAGAGCTGGGAAGACAACAAACTGCAGAGCAGGAAAGTGGAGCTCAGCATGTCTGTGTCTGAGTGCCACTAACATAACCAGGCACAGAACACTTCCAAATGTAATCCTGTTTGTGTTACTGTTTGCTATACTCCCTAACTGGATTACAAAGAAAAAGAAGAAGACAAATCCAAATCCTCCAAGGGCTATCTTTGGAATATCCTCAGAGATTAATGACAGGCTCACGAATAGAAAACTGTTTATAATACTCATTTGTGGTGTGCCTCTGGATTAGGAGGCTGAGGAATTCAAAATAGTACAGGCAGAATAACGGAGAAAAACTCCAGAACAAGCATTCCAGGTTATTCTCAGATTATGCTGTCGTTCACTTTTTGTGTCTGGCTCTTTTTTTGCCTGAAAGAAAAAGAATTTTCTAGGTTTTATTTATTTGTTTGCCATTTTGCAACTGTTTGGAATGAATGAAGCGCGTATTTGTGAACAATGTGCTTGTTACCTCTGGCTCCAAGGGAAGGAATAGACTGAGAGCAAGCTCCTGGTATGTCTGAAACAGGGAAAAAAATGTGTAGAACAAAGAATACATGACACATTCTGTATATCCATTGGAAGTAGTCTGGACATTATGTGATAATCCAAACTTGAAATTGTCCAAGAATAGTATTTTGAGCCTCAAATTTGCAAACCTCACACATAAGTTCCATTCAAAATCATGGTATTTTCTTTAAAAATGTTATTTTAAAAAAGGTATAGCCAAATAAAACTCATGAAATTGCTTAGGTTATCATTCTTTTCCATCTTGTTTATGAATATCTAGATTACATTTTACAGTACTTACATATTATAAGGATTAGAAGTTTAATTTTTCCAAATGGTAACCTCAACACACAGTTAATCCACAGATTAAGGAGCTGGTGCTTTGTGACTCTTGCCAGGGCCACTGGAAGTGATACAGTCTTGAGAGAAGTTGGTCTTCTATAAACCATAACGTCTTTAGTGCCTAAAATTTAACTTTGAAGGATTGTGATAGGTATTTCTGGGAACTGTGCACAAGGAGAAGCTTCTGCGCTAGCCAAGGCTGATTGAAAAAGTCATGCCATGTAGAAGAACAGTGAGCAAGAGATTTGGAGATCCAAGCAGAACCCATGTGCAACTTTCTGTACAGAAATGTGTGCGCTCTGGCTACTGAACAAGACAGATTCCCCCTCCTTTTCACTCATACAAAATGACATCTATCATTGCTGGCTGACACTTCCATTTGTGCACTCTGACCCCTTCAGAGGCAAAAGAAAAAACATTCTTGCTCAACACTTAGTCTTCTTTTATCACCTGATTTGAAAAGACCTCTATTTGCCCCATTAATAAACATGGCTAAATGGCAGAACCTGGAATGCAATGAACTCAGAGACTGGATGCTAGATGCTAATTAGATGCACATATCAAACATCAATTTAACTGCTTCAATTATCAATACATTGATGCTGCTTATACTTCACTGATTCATAGTCCTATATATACAACAAAGTACAGTTGTGTTTAGTAGTGTCAATAGTGGTATTTGTTTAATAGGTATTTTGCTTAATGTCAGACTGCTGATTACCTAAACCTCCAAGGGTTATGAAGAACTACAACTGTAAAGAAATACACATAGCACAGCATAACACAGGCACTGCTACTGCAGGAAACAGTGAGACCTGCCATACAACTGACTCAAAAATACACTGCAGAAAAACTATAAAGCACCAGCCCTGAAATCTCCAAGCAGTTAGCTGGGGAACTGCTGTATTAACAAGATGACTAGCAAGATGACCCACATCACTGATATCACCATGTGACTGGTGTTGTTTATTGCTTAGTTTTGTTTTTAAATCCCACAATTTTCAAGCCAGCTTCATGACTGAGGGATCTGTTGTGCACACTTGGAAATGACAGTACTACAACCCCAGATCTTTACCTGCACATTTTCAAGATTGGCACTTTACATTACCCCCAGGTATGCAGAAAGCAGCAATCCTCAGATGTCCCAATGCCGTCTTACTGGTTGACATCACTGCACGTAAGCAAAATCCCTTAATGTTATTGTACTGATCAGTGTGTTCCAAGAAAAGGATAAGGATTCTCTCTAAGTAACTGCTAACACTAGAACACACTTTGCAGCATATTTCTCTGCAGCTATCTCTTGGTCCCTGAGCTTCTCTACTGCAATTTTTTAGAACTGTGGAAGGCCTTACATCCCAAATTTTCCAATGCATCTTTTCCCAATATTTTGTTTGAAAAAACTAAGAGCACTTTTTAAAAATTGAGTCTGAGACATGAGTTCAAACTGGGTCTGACTTAGGACTTTCTAAGATGGAAAACAACACCTGCAAAAGCCTAAAACTTTGCTACCTCAAACCCTGTGAAGTAGAAACAGCTGTGAAATTTCAAAATAATAACTTGTACATGCTTGCTTGTAATTTTTTTTTTCCCTACCGGGTATAAATCCACAAGCACGAGTTAGGCTATTACTATTCAAAGGTAATACTTCTGTTCTAGATCTGCAGCTCCTGGGTCTAATGACAGAAGCACATTTTAGTGGAGACCTGTCAGTTTCTTAAATCACTCAACTTTCTGGCAATTTCTGCTTTTTGATTACTATAACCCTCACCTGTGCTTATGGGCTTGTTGAGACTTTGGAGACAGTTTTGGAGTGGGAAATGTCAAAATTCTTTTGATTGCAGATTTAATTGGATTCATTAATCACCACTGAGCTTTTTAATTATTTTCCTGTTTGTCAAATGTTCCATATTACACATGCAGTTAAAAAAAATCTGAAAACCACATTCTATAAATTTAAAGCAATACAAACATTTCTCCTTTAGGAACTAAGTCAGGTCATAGGACATCAAAAAGCTGTTGAATAGTCATAGCTTTTTATCTGCACTGATCTGGGTTGGATGTGAAAGGTTTTGTATCCTATTAACAATCTCCTGAGCTAACCAGCCCCTTAAATGTGATTACAAGGATCACGCATCTAAGACTTTCAAAAGGGGTTACGGAGCTCTTTTGATCAACTAAAGAAAATACCTGGCAAAGCTCAGGGTTGCTTCAGAGAAATCTATGCATTAAAAAATAACTTATGCTTTTGGACATCCTTGATAATTCATTATGGTAGATGGTATTTGTGATCAAAAGAATACTAACCTAGCTGTAGACAAACTCTGTGGGGATCTTCCTAGAGGATATTTACTCAGGTGTTGCAGGAAGTATTGCTTCTCTGTAATAAACACCAAAAGGGGAGGAGTTCCTTATATTGGCTACAGGCTGTGCTCGGTTAAGCACCCAGAGAGGTAAGTTCTTTGATTTTTATAGTAGTGGGCTTTCTTCTGCTAGTTAAGCATGCTTGTTTATTTTCTTAAGTTATCATTTATATATCTGCTGATCTTTTTGTGTCACTTGTTACTTATGTGTGTACCTAGTTAGTCATCAAAACACCTCCTCTTGAGTACTATTAAGAGATCAAATAAAAAGGAAAAAAAATCCTGAGAAGAGGGAATATATGCCTTACATCTCACAAACTCTCTGTGGCTGAGCTCTGCCCAGGATTTGGAGCGTAGCAGCCAAGGACCTCCTTTTGTAGGGAGGGTCCATAGTGTCCTGCATATCTGCATCTTGAATTTATCTGGATGTAGTAGGATCTTCCACAATATAAAAAATATTTTATTAAGTAAATTATAGTTCTAATCTGGTGCCTTAATCACTAGAGCATCTTCCCCATCCCCTCCCTCCTTTTTTTATTAGAAGCTTCTAAGAATGTAGAAGTCTGAATGTGCCAGTTCTGAAGTAAAAGAGGTCTATTCTACTTATGCATGTTTCAGGGCCATTATATTTCAATAACAAAGAGTACGACTTATTCTAAAACTAATTGTCTAATGCGATTCTAATGTTGAAGATGCTTTGAAAGGGTGACTGTTCATGCTGCTTTCATATTTGTCACAAAGTAATTTTAAAACAGTTTACAGACTTGCACCCGCAATACTTCTAATGAAGTTAAAAACTATTTTGAAAGGCAATGAGAGAGTCTGAGACTAATCTAATCAAAATCTGTTAAAAAGATAGTGTAGTATAGATGCTGTCTTGTGGCATTAAGCACAACTTAACCTTGTACCAGGTACAGCTGGAGATGATCATACTTAATTTCTCTTTCAATATATATATGATTATTGTCAATACATAATATTTGTCCTTAATTATTTCAAATTTGTTTGGGGGGAGAGAAAGTAGATACCCATATTTACTCAGGAACTTTGAAATCTCATCTGAAAGGCTTTCTAGATAACAGAAAAGCAATAATTTTTTTGGAAAGTGAGGGGCAAAAGCCTAGGCATGTTGAGATAGAAAAAGAGCATGAAGGAGTAAAAACAAAGGTAAAGAAGAAATGTGGCTAAGCTGCATGACACTGAATGTCACATAATCATTTCATGACTAAGTTTTCCAGCACAATCACTGTGTAGTTGACACACAGATTCCCTAAGGCCATTCCCTAAGGCCTGAAATTCCCTGTTTATTTGAATAGTGTTTAACTCTATAGGCTTTGACTGTTGGTTGTGACTTTTACTGGTTTAAACTAGGATCCTTTCTGCAGCAACAGGTTGCCATTACTTATATATTGTTCAGGATTTACCTAAATGAAACAGATATGTGTTTTTTTGAGTTTCACAGACCTGTTCACATGAATAATTAATTAATGCAGAAGACATAAGTGTGTTCAACACTCCAAGTGGATTTAGCTGAGCCCTACCATGGGGTTTTGCCTTTGAGGCCCCTTTGATGGAGAGAGTGCTCATAGGGAATTTCAGGTCTTCAGAGCTAAGGGATGGTAACCTTGGCACACAGATATCAAGAGGTAGACAAGGTGGGCAGCAGTGATTTTGTTTTAAGACAGCATTGCTAGAAGTGGAAGGAGACATATCAATCAATCACTGATGTTATTGTCTTTTCTGGTTCCTGTGATTGTGTTTAAACACTTCTCAGCTCCTTGCTCCATGCCTCAGATGCACACCAACTCTTCCTGGGAGAAGAGGTATGAGTGCTCACCGCTCATTTTTTGTACCTGGGTTTCTACTGAGAGGCTTCTAGCCTTCTTCTGATGGTGCTCTCTGATCAAGCTTCTGCATGATCAGAGGAGTGGACTCTCATGCTTCTGCATGTGACTTGCCATCCATCAGACACACAGCCCACAGGCAGTGGAGTGCCAGGCGCTCCTAAGCACAACTAAAAGCAACAAGAGCTCTGCTCAGGAAAGGGGAAGGTTAAGGTTTTGCAGAGTGTTGTTCTGTAGTGATTTGATCCTAAAATCTCTGGATGGTTTTACAACTGAGGGCCCTATAATGCTAGTGCCTCCAACTCCCATTAGTAAAATGGGATTGTAAAACTAGGGAGCTCATTTTTATAGGGCCTCAAGCAAGGGAAGAGGAACAGTTATGACAGGACAGAACAGCCAGCAACAAAAGGAATTAATAAAGCCAATATGGGACATTAAACTATCCTTCACAAATTTCTACATGCATAATGCAGTTCACAGTCTAAAAATGTCAACAACTTTCATACAACAAAATAGTAGTGCTTGGATGAAGGATATAAAAGAGGCCACTTGTCCTTACACATTTCTGGCTCATGGTTGTTTAACTTTGGGGTTTGAGAAGTTTCTGTTGATGATTTCCCACAGTGAGGAATTTCATAAGGTTTCTTGTCCATCTGATTTCTTTGATGGCTGGGATGGGATAAGAAGCCATACCTGTTACAGATATATTCACATGGAAAGGCCATCCATGAACTATGTGGTGTCTACTCTGCTCTTGTGAAAGATGTAGAACAGAGATAGCTCTGAAACAGTTCCTCTAATGTCTGACCTGTCTGAAAACAAAAACCAGGTTCAAATATTAGGAGAAAAATGGAGGGAGACAAACTCAATGCAACAGCCAAAGTCTCTGATGAAGGCACATGATTCCAGGTGCTGATTGAGTTTGGCTGCTTCTTTCCAGTGGATGCATCAGGAACCTTCCAAAGAAAATCTAAGCACCATAATTAAAGCCTGGCTCGTGTACCACGTAGGGGCTGTACTGATGAAATTCGTCAATTTCCCAACTTTTGAGTACTTTGTCTTACAACTTCATTTGTTATTACACTTGTGTTGCTGCGGTATAGTCAACTCTCTGTGAATAACGTGAGCTCGGGGGGTGCACCAGATGTGAATTCTGTTTAGTGGCCCAGGTAGATCCATTGGGTTTCCTCAGGGCAGCGCAGCCATCGGCAGCGCCGGGGCCACGAGCCACAGCTCTCCCGTGCCAGGCCCGCGGCCTCCCCGGGCGCTCCNNNNCGGCGCCGTGTAATCCCCGCGGGAAGGATCAGGGTGCGGGGGCTGTGACCCGGCTCTGGAGGCGGCCGGCCCGGGATCCCCGGTGGCCGGGGGTGTCTGTGCTGCGGCCTCAGCAGCCGCCGCTGCCCCGCCGGGAGGGAG
>VZRZ01001330.1:2266845-2362428 GCA_013398175.1 Climacteris rufus
TTCCACCTCTATTTTTTTTTTTCTTTTGAGTGAGTTTCTGAGTAAGGAACGCGTGCGGGATAGTCGGGAGAGCTGCCTGGGCCGCGTCGTGCCCGCGGTGCGAGCAGCCGGGCGCTCCCGGCGCGGGGCAAAGCGCTGCCCGGCCTCCCGAGGGACACGCGGGGCGGTGGCGTGACCGTGGGCTGGCAGGACACGTGTGAGGTCCTACCGTGCACACCATACACTCACACCCCGCAACTTCTTGCCGGCTAATGCTAAGTGCTAGGAGGTTCTCTTGTTGTCTGTGATGCTATCTTGCTTATCTTGCTATCGAGTTACTGTATCGCCTTAATTTCAAGCGCTGCTAAAGCTCGTTGATACAGCAGCTAAATTAATTTTGAGTTGCCGCTTTGCTGCTGTTAGAAGTTCTGTGAAATACAGAGTGAAGGAGGTCACACTGTATTGATTTTTATGGCCTTAGAAAGTTTTACTGTCTTAAAATAGGAAAATTAAGTGATGCTTTAGCTTTGAAAGCCAAGTTATTTGCTAATATATTGATCTAGTGTTTAGTCATTGAAAAATTAGTCTCATCACTTGCAGTGCCTCTCTTCTGGGAGCCACAAAATGAGCTGGATATGATTCAGTTCATGGATTGCTAATGTCACTTCATTACTTCTGGTGGCACAAAGTCCAAATAAAATTTGATAATGAACCATTCCCCCTTCCCTTATTAATCTTCCTTCATGATTGTAAAGCCCCTGCATAAATATTGTCTGTTAGATGACAATTGCCAGAAAAATCTTTAGTTACCATTTGTTTTCAAAACATCATAGCTTTTAGAATTGACTGCAGTAATTAAATTCAGCACTGTGTTTCTCTGTTCTTTTCATGCTCTCTTCCTTTAACTAAATGTTGGCTTAAAAAAAATTGGGATCTTGTACTGGTATCATGTTTAAAATCTGAAGGATTGCCATCCAGTGGGTAGCCCCAACACATGAGATTAGATTGAATGCTTACAGCCCTTGCTGATTCTTTAACCTGTTGCTTTAAAATGCCCTTCCTCCAATGGAGTTTCCTGAGAATTGTAAACCTCAGGATGCAGTGTGACTTGGACTGTTGTGGGGCATGGCAGGGAATGGAGGAAAACCAAAGTGGAACCTAACACTGGAGTGGATCCTTTGTATCCATGTCCTCTGAGAACATTCCGAGGGTGAAGAGCTGGAGCCTCCCATGAGTAGGGCTGGCCAGTTCAGTCTGCAGCAAGTCAAAATGTCAAGATCAGCTGAATAATAATCAGCAGATGAAATGTCAGTGTGGACACCCAATATGCATTTATCAATAGAAGGAGATCAGGTACTGATACCACACAGTACTGCTTCTTTACTGTGTGTAGAAGTTTTACAAAGGTCAAGGAGTCCAAGGGCATCAAATGTCTCTGAAAGCTGTCTTGCTTTGTTGGGAAAGTTGTCACTGGATAACAGTTAGCAAAGAGAAAAAGTGTTTTTAGAAACAGAAGAAGGAATTACCGAGTCTTTCAGAGAGTAAACATTAAAAAGCGGCCTCAAAATTAGATCAGTTTCGTCCTTGAACAGCCCTAAGATTGATGCATATACTTTTGAATTGTGCCCAGGACATGTGTTGTCTGATACGTGGCTAAATTGATCACCACTCCTTGCCTTCAAATGCTTTATGTAACCATTTATTCCTGCATTTAAATTAATTTAGGGTTTGGCTGCTGGATTCCAGGTTTGCTTGGCAATGTCATTGCATGGTGCTTGCCTTGTCTGTGCATTATCAGACTATGATGCCTCAGGTTGCCTCACAGCTTTCAGGTGATGAGATGTGGCTGGCTTGCAGTTTTCCTTACTGTAGTATGGCACTGATACTCATTTTGTTAGTTGTCAAGCTATAACTCTTTGTTTGCAGCATTTAAGTAGGATAGAATTCGCTTCACTTAACATATCTGCATCTGAAGCAGTGTAATTGGGCTTGTGTTGTAGGCAATGGAAACTTAGCCAGTAGAATCAACAGTGTCTGAAGACTAAGCTGGTTTGTGCTAAGATAGATGCTAACCAGGTAAGATGAATCAATTTTCCATTGCTTTGACTGACTGAAATGGAATTATAGCATCCTGCTTGGGTTCCAATAGGTGTATTCTACACATCAGCTAAGGTGAAGCCTACCTAGATTGATGTGTCTTGTGTCTTTCATGTGTAAGCACACAACAGTGAAAGACATGGACTGACTGTTAGAGACAGTTGTTGATTTTTATTCTTCATCTACTATGGCTGGGGCTGAAGAGATTTTTTTTTTTCCCCCTCTGGAAGATTTCTTGCAGACAAGGACAGCTGTTCTGTGCTGGGAAAGCACTGGGGCGTATATAGAGTGGAAAGTAGAAAGCAAACTGATGTGCACTTGAAGAGGATAATTCAGATAGACACATGGGTAGTATAAAAATTACATAATTATTCAACTGTGTTGCTGTTTTAGAGTGAAATTATAATGCTAAGTACATTCAGCTTTTCATAAGTGAAGTAAAAAAAACACCCAACAAACCTCGAAACACTTATCTTTAATTAAATGCCAAACTAGATAATCTGCTCACACTGAGCTAAGGTTTGAGTATAGTTCCCATATAGTTCCATATAGTTCCCATTCGTATCATCATCAAAATGGAATGGACTGGAATTTCCAGAGCTAAACTTGCTCTTTGAATGATGGCTAAGATAATATACTGCATAAATGACTCATTACAGCTACATTCATACTCACTGAGAATCTGAGCTGCAATCCATGCTCTTAGTTGAATAATCAAATTATTTGGTCATTTAACCAGAAATTGCTAGGTTCTAGTATGATGAAGAGCATATTGTAGCCTCATGCTCTTTGGCTTGTTTTGAGAATTCCATGCGGCAGCCTTTAACTTTCTTATTAAGTACTTGTCAGTGTGGCATAAACTCATGAAATAAGAAGAAATGTGGTTTGGGATTTGATTGTGCCATTGCATTAAGTATTTCAAGGCCCCACTGTGCCTTGTGATCAGTGCCAGATCAAAGAACTTCTAAATTCGATGTTGCATAAGGGCAATAAAGGGGTTGAAAAAGCGAGGTGTGATTTTTTTTTTTTAATTTGATATAACAAGCTGCCTTTTGTTTGTTTGTTTGTTTGTTTGTTTTTTTGTTTTTTTTTTTTTTGGGTGATTGTTTTTTCTGGCATCCACTAGGCAAGAGGTTTAAGTTTAACAATCTGAAGGAATGCATTGTGTCACCTCCAGAGAGGTAACAGACCTGACAGGTAACGTAAGCCTGACATCTACCAGTCATGACACACTGGAAGATGTCTGTCACATTACAGGGTAGGATACGTGCAGGAACTATCTGGTTAAACATAAATAATGTTTGCAATGTGAAAGAGAGTGATGTGGACAAAAAACCCAAAGACAAGTTCAGTAGGTGTGTTTTGCACGGAACTAAGGAGGTCTTGGTTCCAATTTTCAAGACCAGAAGATAGTGGTAGTCATGAAACAAGATGCTGATGGGAACCAAAAGGCTGGATTCATTGTAGTTGTATGTGAATAGGTGTCTGCTTTGCTAACCATGTAGGTTCCCTCTGTGGAGAAAGATGAATGACATGATGCAAGGTGCCTCTCATTTTATTAGCTCTTTATGGAGGAAATGGGTATGTTTTCATCCAAGTGAGATGAAGGTCCATTCAGAAACTATTGGCGGGGGGAAGGTTTAGATATAAGTTGCACAAATAAGTGATATGTAACAGTAGTGAAAATATTGGATTAACATATAATATTCTGTGTGAAATTCAGTTTCCATTGTGCTTTCAACCCAGCTGGCAGAAGCAAAACCTATTGCTTATTCCCACTTGACTCTGTTGTCTCTGATGCTCTTTGGCCTTGACTGCAAAGCCCTCTACAGGGCAATTGGTCTGTGTCTGAAGCTTAGGGTGTGATAAATGTACTTCACTGAATTGCCTTTGCAGCAATAATGTAGTCCTGAGGAGATACACTGTGTTCTTCAGTAGGCTTCCCCTTCCGTCTCCAAACTGACTACATACTGAAACTGATGGAGAATGCAGTGGTCGGCCAGCACGGCTGCTGAGCAGGGTGTCTCTGAGTATCTCTAATACTTGTCCTGATATTTGCTGTGTAGGGTGCATATGTTTGATGTGAAACAAAAAGTCCCATAGGACTGGCTCTTAAGAATTGTCACCCAATTTGTTCTTATAACTGACACCAGATCCCCCTTTCACAGAAAAAAACAGCAACCAACCAAACTCCAAGCAACCAAACATCCAAATCCCAAACCTTGTTTTCTTGGAACTCCAAATCTATTTTTTCATTGCCTTGAATACCCTGAATTTAATCCCTGTGTCAGTCTGTTTGGCTCTCTCAAACTTACAGGATAATGTACTCTGATTTAAACTTTGTTTCATGGTCTCATTAAGAACTGTAAGAAACATGACAACCAGGGACTCCATCCCCTTTTGCCCAGGTCAGTCTATCACGTTAATTCATTTATTCACCATTGAAGCCATAGGGTTTCCTAACATATAACCTATAACTCTTAACTGGTGCACTTACAAGCAAAACCAAAAGAATAAAAAAAAAAAAACCTAGCTGGGGATAAGAGACTGCTTCTCCTTACTCCTCTGTCATGGTGCAGTGTCCCCTTTATCATCCCAATAAGCAGGAAAGCCTCAGCAGTCCACTGCTGTTGTACTCACTTCTAAAGGTTTTTTGGGTAAGCTGATGTTTTATACCTTCCAGCTTGGATGTTTGGCCTATACCATTTTTCATAAGTTAGCAGATTCCAGGGAAACTGCAACAGGAAAGATAGTAGGAGACAGAGATTTGCCGGTGGTAATGGTGCATAATGCACATAATGGCTCTAGAGCTCTTTCAGGCCACCTGTTTGCCCACATGGTGTTCTTCCTTTGCCTTACTGGCACTGCCCAGCATCCGTTAGGCCTCACCAGGAGCCAGGTTAGCCAAAATCTGAGCAGAAGCTGAGTGAACTGTCACACTGAGCACACCACAAGTATTTTAAAGGGTTCTTTTTCTCCTAATGATTCCAGGGTACATTCCCATCTTAAACATTTGGATCAAATTATACATTGTGGAGGCTTTTAAGGAAATTTTTAATGGTGAAGGTTATGATAAATTATGCAGTTGGTTGGGCACCCAGACATGTTCCAGGAACAGTCCAATTTATTGCTGAAGTATGAGGTTAAATCATTATCAACTTTCACAACTTCTCTGGAATGTAATAAAACATTCATCATCCAGAAGAGAACATTTGAAATCATTCTATTTAACATTTTTTTAATACTAAAAGTGGAAACTAAACAATTTATCTGCAGGGACTTAAACTTGGTGAAAGTGAGGAAACACCATATTCAGTATGACTTATTCAAGTTACAATTTTGAAGCTGTAAATTGAAAGAATTAAGGTGAATAATTCTTTATGGAATAGCACTCAAATTATTGAACTAAGTGTGACAGCTATTGACTGCATATTTGTTAAATATGTCATGACTTTTCTTAATACAAGATAATGTGCAACTGGTGTGATTTTAAAAAGAAAACACGAACACATGGCAATTTCTGTAGCACTTTTTCTCTGGTAGCCATATAGCACCTGCAGGATCATGTTTCTGCAGCCCTTTAACAGTTCTCATTGTGCCAGTCTCTGCAGACAAATAAGCAATTGATACTGGGAGTCAATGAATTTCAGCTGCATTCTCTCAATGTATAGGGAGTTCAGAAGCCTGGGAGGCTGTCTGAAGCTGCAGGTTGTGATGTTTTTTCTTAGAGTGTTCTACTTCCTGTAAATCATCAGTGCAGAGGAGTGGACCTTTGCTTAGGCATGTATTGGAGATTCAAGGTATCAGTTCCCTGCTTGCCTCTGGCACAGTCTATGTGAAGCTATTCTTTGTGTCCCTGCATTAAAAGTGCTCATCTTCAAAGGAGAGGAATTAAATCTTTCTGTCTTCAGCACTGCATATCTTCTACTGTAAGCTGTCTGGGTCAGAAGCTCCTGTGTTTTCTTGTAATGTAAGACACAGCAGACTCTAGATTTTGATGGAAAATTAAATATTCTGTAGAAAATAGCCTGTATGTGTAGACAGGCTTCAACATGGTTTGGATGCCTCAGTTCTTATGAAGACACGCATTGATAGCTTTTTAGGTTTTTTTTTCCTCTTGAAAAAATCACTAGTTACAGATTTCGTATCCAGTAAGACCTTAAACAAATACTTTGCTTCAATTCTAAAAATTAAAGCTCAGAGAAATTTTGAAATTCCATCGTTATCAAATTCCTCAAAGCAAGGTTTTAGAATTATGAATCCTTATTCCTTTATCATCCCCAATTTGCTTATTGTTTTGTGTAATCCCAAATATGAGCTAATTAAAAAGCATTTATATATTATGTGATTAAAAAAACACAGCAGAATGATTGCATTTGAGCACTACTTTAAAGTCAAAGAAAGTAAAAAAAAATGTTGTAACTCATTTGTGTTCTTTTTGGGGAAAAGAAATGGCTTTGCCTGAAAGTAGTGAAGTTCCAAAGGCATGGATAAAGACTGGGCCTAACATGGACAGGTAATGCCTTAGGAAGAGACCTCAGTCAATATCCTGGCTGAGTTGAGTCTATATGAATTCTACAGGGAAAGTGGGAGAGAAGAAGGAAGCAAATTTTGAATCTGGAATGGAAAACTGAGGATTTACTTATTAGAGCCATGTGTCTCTGGGTCTTGATCCTCTATCTTTATGTTGACCTTAACCGGAATACTGTTAAGGGAGGTTTTATTGTAGCAGGTAAAATTGGGTAATTTTGTTCCCACAGTACTTGAAATCAAGATGTGGGCAGTACAGGTCACAGTACCAAGTACACAACAGACTGCTGCAGGTTTCTTGGTGTAAGTGCATTGTATCCATCATGGACCAGGGTGTAGGTGTAACATGGGCAGTGATAGATACAATCCAAGGTGTAAAAGGTGTTACCTATACAGTATGTAAACCAGTTGTTAATGAATGTACATTGGTAAACATGTTTTCCATGACTGTGAGTGTTTGACTGTCAGAAGACCGTAGTAGTGTGAAAAGATCTGTCACTTTGATCTGCTTGGCCTTTTGAGATCTATGTAATAATTCAAGTGCTAAGAGTCGGATTATAAAACTGATTGTGCACTGTAAGAGTTTGAATGAACCTAATGCTGCTATTTATGATGTTTTGTTTTGTGTGGGTTTTTTCCCCCTTCTTGCCTGTTTCTTGGTAACTGACCCAAATACTTTGGGATTTTATGAACTTGATTCTCATTCCCCTGCCACTTCAAAGATCCCAGGGTGACAATATATTTTCATTGAAGTGCATGGGAAAGTTGGCTTCACTCAAGCTTGACTCTGGTTCAGATTATAATTTGAATTTCCCTTCATTTGATATTGTGTTGCCTGCACATACCTACATGAAGTGCAGCAGTTCTCGTTCATTATGCTATCTGTGCATGCACACTATATGCAAAAACACTCCTAACGTTTGAGACTACAGTGTGTATTTCTCTTCCCGTTTGTAGGAAACCAATTGCTATTAACCATTTGTTGAGTGAACACTGAGATCTCTTTTTCCTAGGAGCCATCATTTGAGATGCTTCCGTTGACTGGGAAAACAATAATATTTGATAGCTTTCCTGATCCTTCAGATACCTGGGAAATAATTGAGACTATTGGCAAAGGAACATATGGAAAAGTTTTCAAGGTGTTAAATAAGAAAAATGGCAGCAAAGCAGCAGTCAAAATTTTGGATCCTGTTCACGTAAGCTACTTAAATTACTTTTTTGTGTTTATTTAATTGTGATTTTATGTAGTCTTTTTTTCTCTTAATCTTTGTAGATCATTTGCATTAGAAGTGACAGTGAAATAAACTGCTTCAGCCTGCTAAATATTAGGCTAGCTATCAATGTATTTTTCTTATAAGTGATCTTGAAAGTGGTTGCATATGGTAAAAGTAAGAAATATACCAAAATTTTGTTATTTTTGCTTATGGTTACCCCTTGTTTATCTCTTCTTTTCAGAAGCACAGCTGATTATTTTCCTTTTCAGTAAAAGGAGTCCTAGGTTATTCTAATTTTTGCTATTGTTCTCTTTCCTTTTTTTAAAATTTTTGACATACTAGCCGGTAATAAAGTTATGTACTTCTAAGTACTTAAGTTGTACATGCTTGTAGCTGAGTTACATGCTATGAGTGATACTTCAAAAATAAAATAGCATACTATATTGTTATTGTTCATCCTGTGTTTTCAGAATGTACCAAAATATGTAGCTCTCACAGAGAAATCCATCTTTTCAAAGGGAAAATGCAAAGGGAGTAGCTCTCCACACAAAGCACCAGGTGACTGGGAGATACAATTATGATGATGTAGAGTATGTTTTGTTCTCAGTAACTGACTTTTTGTTGGGTGGCAGATGAACGCTCAAAGTCTAAGGAAAAACACCAGTCTGGTTTGTAAGGGCAAACCCCACTGACTTCAGTGGTGCTGCACGCAGCTTGGGACTTTTTCTGAGAACAAAACATGGAGAAGCAGCTGTTCCTGTTTCAGTGGTCCTTTTGAGTTCATCTTCTGCACTCCCAGTAGAGGGTTGTGAGGTGTGTGCTTCCATTGCATGACCTCTGGGCAGGAAGGGAAGAGCATGTCATGCTGTGTGGAACCCCGCAGGTCTGCAGCTGCACAGCCACACGGCACTCTGTCTATCTCTGCACATCACAGTGTCAAATTATGATTCCATGACCCAAAAGGCCATTAAATGTGTTGGTGAAAACATAGTGTCTTCCATTATCTTTGCTGTATTTCTTGTTGATCTAATTTTTATTTCAGCATGCTTTCAAAGCAGCAAAAGGATGCTCATCTCAATGCAATGCCACATAGCTCTCCCAAAGTGAACATAATCTGCAGCCAAATGATAATGGTCCTGATGAGTTCAAATGTATTGGAAACTACTTTTTGACTCTGTTGCTTTCTGTAAACAAGGTTCTTGGGCTTACACTGAATAGGCATGATTTCCTTGCCATTGGTGTTTGGCAGGAAATGTTTCCGCTTTCCTCTGTTTCACAAGTGTTTGGGAATGGTTCCTAAGTGGCAGCTGGCTATGGCAGGAATTCCTGAAGGAATCAGTGAAACTTTCAATGTTGTGCATGCGTTGGAGGTTCAGGAAAAGATTAAAGGATGATGATAGGAAGGAAAAAAGAGACAGTAAAGCTAATGCTAGAGGAAAGAGAAATAGATTAAGTAGGAAAAAGGAATAGAATGTAAAGAAGACGGAAGAAATAGAATGGATAAAGATGCAATATAAGAAATCAAAGAAGGGCAAAAGTATAACTGATGAAAACAAATTCCTTGTTTTAATGAAAAAATGGAAGTAATGCAGTCAACATCACACTCCCAAGACTTGACTCTTTTTAACTCAATGCATTACCTTTTTTATTCTAAGAATACTATTCCTCTTTTCCCTGTCCTATTTACAACAGGGTGTCTGGAGTAGCTGCTGTTACCTCAGTGTTACTACTAAAATGACAATCCTCTATTGGAAATAGAGTGAAAGCAATAAACGACTTCTTTTTGTTTAAACTGAAAGTATTATTAATGGCTGCAGAGGGAGCCATTGCAATGAAGAAAAAGATGTTTTATGTACTTTATTCTTTACGTTTTACAATTCTTTTTCTTTGAAGATGGTTTCAGAATTGTGCCACTTGAGAGGTGGACTGGAAACAAAGCAGGAAAACTGTGGTTTTGTAGGACTTGTTTTACCTGATATTTTGAAATTAAACTGGGAACCTACATTTTCATGGGTGATATGAGACTGAAATAAGCATTTCATGTTTAATCTTTTAGAGCTCAGATTCTTTTTGTTGAATAACAGCTCAGCTTTTTGAAACTGAAATAGGAAAGTGAAGGTGTTGAAATGAGAATATATGAAGATGGAACTGAGAAGGCTTAGTGTTGTTCTCAGGACTAAAAATGAATACCGTTGTTAGAAGTCTTAACCAAATGATCCTGTATATAGGATGAAAATATCCACTCTGCCATTTCTAACAGAGGTACTTTTATGAAGGTAAATATGTTAAATTCAACAAAATATTTCAATTTTTCTTCCTGCACAAAAACACTGAGGAAGATTTTTCTTTTTAGTAGACACAGAATGAATTAATATTCTATTCATTTAATTTCTCCTTATAATTGTAAAATTCGTATAAAATCTGAGTACCCCTCAGGAGACAGAAACCTCTATTAATTCACAGTAGAACAGTGGGCTAATTCTCTTCCAGTTTGCCCAGGGCAGTCAGAACTATTGTATGTGTTGTTTTTAATTTCTTGGCTTTTGACTGTATTTTTTTTCTTCCTTTTATTTTTGCCAGATGCATTTTCTCTTTTTATCCTTTCTTCCACTCTTTCTCTTTCCAACCTCTGCCACCTCAGTGTACCTTGGTTCTTTCTTCCTTCCTTGTATTTATTTTACTGTATTCTGTATTGTGCTTATGGGAAAATTACCTCAAAGTGAGTTTCTCCTTTTTTTGAAAGAGGAAAATTCCTACTGTTTTTTGATTGCTCCAATAACAAGATTTCTAAAACCCTTCCTTGTGAGAAGACTTATCCTTGTAATCTTAATATGAAAGTTTAATGGCCTGATTCCTGAAGATACTGGTGACAGACGAAGTTCTCGGAGACTGGTCAAGCTGGTATCAAGACAAAAGGCTTGTATGAGGAACTTGAATTGGATATTTGAGAGACCTGTATAAGAAACAAGTGAACAAAGCCCTCTCAGGGCAGATGTGTTGAAGAGAATGAGAAGGAGTATGATTCGTTGGGAATGCAAAGCATCCCCTTTTCTCTGCCACAGTCACTTCTCTTCGGCTGTGGTGAGACAGGTTTTTGGCACTGAGTAGATGCTTTTCATTGATATGAAATCCATTCATATGGATAGTGGAGTTCATAAGGTACCCTTCTTCTAGAATGGAATTTTCAATTCTTTTTGTGTAGCTAGTTGTAAATAGCAAATTTTATTTTAAATGTTTTAAATCTGCAAACAAAGATGATAACTTTTTTTTTTTTTTTTTTTGAGATCTAAACAATGAGGGGAAATTACTGCAGCTATTGTGCCTTCAGCTGTGGTCAGGAGGGATTGAATATTCTCTCAGTATGACTGAAATGAAGTCTAATCGTGTCCCTCAGTGTGCAGTTCCAATGTCTGGGTGGGAAGGGTTTACCTGAGTCATCCAATGCTTGCCGATGCTAGCATCCATGTTTGGTCTGAAGGGGTTTGCTCAGCTCCCAGTGCATGTGTTGGCAAAACTTGTCCTCATACCTTACCTCCAAATGGATTTCCCTCACTAAGAAACCTCAGGTCTGTTATAAGATACAGACAAAAAGCCACCATTATTATGGTTCAGTCGGCAAATGCAGAGAGGTCATGGATGTCACCAGCTTTTATGACAGTAGAAAATGAGAAAAATTCACAGATAATTCTAGGAAGTGGGATGACAAATGAGTGAGATTTGGCTGCAGTCATACTTGTTCATGCACAGAGAGGTAGAGGCAATTCCAACTGCACCCTTTCTATCTGGGGATACCATTAAGACTAAAGCAGTAACATGCAGCTTCCCAAGGCATCTGCATACTTATTTACTTGTGGGTTGCACTGGCTTTGCCTTGAAATCACGGAATGGGTCAGGTTGGAAGGGACCAGTGGTGGGGTCATCTGGTCCAACCTCCCTGCTCAAGCAGGGTCCTCCTAGAGCACATGGCTCAGGATTATGTCCAGCTGGCTCTTGAGTCACTTCAGAGAGGGACACTTCACAACCTCTCTGGGCAACCTGTTCCAGTGCTCTGTCACCCTCACAGTAAAATTCTTCCTCGTGTTCAGGTGGAACTTCCTGTGCATCAGTTTCTGCTCTTTGCCTCTAATCCTATTGCATGGCACCACCAAGAAGAGCCTAGATCCATCTTCTTGACATCCTTCCTTCAGATACTGACAGACACTGATGAGGTCCCCTCTCAGTCATCTCTTCTCAAGGCTGAACAGGCCCAGCTCACTCAGTCTGTCTTTGTAAGAGAGATGCTCCAGTCCCTTAATCATCTTTGTCACCCTCTGCTGGATCTGATTCAGGAGCTCCATGTCTCTCTTGTACTGAGTAGCCCAGAACTGGACACAGCACTCTAGATGTGGTCTCACCAGTGCTGAGTAGAGGGGCAGGATCACCTCCCTCGACCTGCTGGCAAAGCTCTTCCTAATGCACCCCAGGTAAAATTGGCCATCTTGAAGCTAAGGGCACTACTGGCTCATGGACAGCTTCGTGTCCTCCAGGACTCTTGCTCCTTCCCCAATCTCCTGAGGGCTACTCTGTCATACCCCATGTGTTCATTAGTTGAAATTGATAAAGACAAAATAAAAAAAGTCAACCATGATGTTTTCTATTCAGTAAACAGAACCAGGCTTTGTAGCCCTCTAAATGGTATATTTGAGTTTTATTTGGTTATTTGCTTTGTATCTTTTCAAACTACATTTGATTTGACAGCAAATGCTTTGTGTTGGTTTTTTTAAAATGACATTTATTTATTTAAATTTATTTATTAACTGCTATGTATTTCTCATTTGTGACACTAGGATATTGATGAAGAAATTGAAGCTGAGTACAACATCTTGAAAGCTCTCTCTGATCATCCCAATGTAGTCAAATTCTATGGCATGTACTATAAGAAGGACGTGAAAAATGGAGACCAGCTTTGGCTAGTTCTTGAGGTAAATAATACAGAAAAATAGGAGTTTTCTTCCAGTTGGCATTCCAATGTTGAGTATAAACTCAATGAATGAGATGCAATCCATTTGTTTAATGTTTTTTGGGGTTTTTTGAGTGGTTGCATGTGAAGTGGTAAGTGCTGGTGTTTAGTCTTTTTAGTGTTCTGATGAAATTATCTGCTCAGAGTTCAGCATTCTTATCTTGATATTATATTGACAGTCCTGTGTCTTCGGAATTAGGGTATAAATTCTAAAAGAACTTACAGGATTTGCTACCTAAAATCGTTCTTTGGTGAAAGGCTTGCCATAGGAATCTACTTGTAGTAGCAGTTCTTTAAATATAACATAAAACATAACAGTTAAAGAACACAGTATGGTGACTTTTTCTACATGAAATTATAGAAATTATTTAACTGAATTCCTTTTTTTGTGCAAGTAAATGCACAAATAGATAATAAGCCAATAAAAGCAGTTGTCCAAACGCTGTTGAAAGCAGCAGGATTCCCTCAAATGAAGGCAGAGCAAGGTAAGGTCTGTAATTTGTGTCCTTAGTTTTGGTTAATTTATGAGCAAAGAGCTTGGTCATTACACTTTTCATAGATTCACAACCTGTTCTGCAAAAACTTCCTCTTGCACCCAGAAGAAAATGAAGAACACCTCTGACAGGAATAGTGTGCTTTTCCTAGCAATCAAGGCTTCTGCTGTCATTTGAGCAGTGTTTGATAAGCTTCAGATTGAAGAATTGGTTGTATTTTAGGATTTTTCAGCAAAGTATATACAAATCTCATGCCAAATATCTCAATAATACAATGGTATCTAATCCTGCCAATAATGCATAAATTCTAAAAAAACCCTCTATTCCAAATTCTTCTGTGTTCCACTGGAAGATGTTTTCAAGAACAGTTTGCATTGGAAAGCAGAACAAATGATTAGGTTAGACTGACATAAAAGGTGTCAGCTCTTTGTGCAGTGAACGTCTTGGAAAATCCAGCTTCTGTTGTGTCCAATGGACATTTGGAACTCCGATCTATGAAACTTCTGGCCTGTAAAGGATGCCAAACAGCCTGGATGGAACAGATTGTGGGGAGACAGTCAAGTGTTTATATTTTAACTTTTATGTTTACATGGAATTATGTTCTTTATGTGCCTACATGTGGAGGATGTTTTGTATTTATTCTTCATGCCAAGCTATACATGTACAAGTGCCAGTATGGAGTGTGTGGAATAGTCTTGGATGATTTCTGTCACTGCACGTGTAGATCCATGAATGCAATGGATTTCAGTTGGTGTGTATATGTATAGATATGCCTAAGTAGAAAAACACATTTCAATATTGACTTTGGTGAAGCTTTCCTTTTAATAAGAGCATATGTGAAAGAAAACTGCCATGAAACAGGTTTCTCTGTTCAAGTGATACTTTCTTTTTAGCTTGTGTGCAGCTTTAGAAGGACATTGCAGTTTGATTTTCACAGAAGCTATTAAGGTGTTCTGAAGTTTATAAGAATGAATATCTTTTCATCACTTCCATTTTGTGTTCTTTGATGGGATCCATGGGCAGGAGGTTTTGGAGAGAAAGTTTCTCAAATTGCACTAGGAATGGGTTGTGATAGATGGAAAAACTCAGCATTTAGTAATGCATTTAGAGCCACTACTGCAGTTTACCAACAGAGTTATTCTCTGGAGTGTTTGAATCCATATATTTAGATGTTTGTTGTTGTTTTTTATCCTAGATGAAAAAATAGTCAGCTTTTTAAGATGTGTCCCATGGAATGTGTCAACAGCAAATCAGCCTGGAAAGAAAGAAAGGGGATTCTTTTCTCCTAATTCTGTCTCGAGCCTTGGTTATATGAATCGTACCATTCAATTCTCATGTCTCTTTTAGTATATACAGTGTGGTGATTTTTTACATATCCCATAGTTTTCAGCAGCTCTTTTGTATTGCATTTGGTTATGTTTGGATCTGGGGGAAAAGAGGCTAATGAGATTTGGATTAGGCTAAGGTAAGTGGCTGAGACACAGTTTGGAGGCCAAAAGTGACCAAGTAACTAAAAGGTCTACCCTACTATATTGTTAAGGGTTCTTGAGAGATTTTAGTCCCAAATATTTGAATTATCATAAAATTGCCATACCTCATAAGTTACCACCTATTCTGAATACTAGAAAAGACCTTGGATGGGTTTATGATGCAATTAATGCAGTCTTGGTGTGAAATATTCTATTCTACCTTCCACCTCTGTTCCCCAAAAGGAATCTATTCTTCCATGGTTTGGTACCTGTTGAACTTGTGCTCTCAAATTCTAGGACAAGATAGTTGGACATTCCATTTTTAACTAAAATTGACTGTTTCATTTGCTTCTTGTTCCAAAGCGTATGTCAATAATGAGGCAGTGGATGTTCACAGTCCAGGTTGAAGGTATTGTCCTCTGACTAGAAATTATTAAAGCAGACAACTATCAAAAAATAGTTACCTACAACTAACTGGAATTTAGAGGTGGCCTGTTGGTGTGGGTAATCTGACATTTCCTATGTCTATAGAAGCCAAAACCAGTTGCTTCAGAGTGATGGAAATTATTTGTTAGAGAATAATCCTGGGTAAACATAATATTTCTTTTGAATCTCCCCAAAAATGGCCTAATAGCATGTTCCTCATAGAAAATCTTTTTCCAATTTGAAGTGAAATTCCTGATTTTTCTACTGAACATTTGAATTTAATTTTCTTCACTGTGTTTCTATCTCAGCGCTGATGTGCACCTAACTGATCTTTTTAAGCATTTTTAAATTGCAGTCCTCTGAGCTGGTAATATGTTTCTGAATGTTCAGGGGTTTTCTTCCTGTTAAAAAATCCAAATTTTTTTTTTAAATATAAGAAAATATCAAGAGATAAGTAGCCAGTCTCATGCTTTGATTTAGCCTTTCAGTTAAAAAACCTGCATAATGATTACTTTGGAAAATAAACAACGTTTTTTGTATAACACAGTTCATGTTACACTGCAGAATAGTATCTATAGGAGAAGTGTAAAGTTACATTGTTGTGTTCATCTTAACATATGTGAGGACCTAAATCTGAGGCTAGTATAGAAGATGAATTTTAACAAATAGTTAAAAACTAGAGGAAATAACAGTGTGAGACCTTTTAGCATCCTTAGCACTTTTTGGTAATAAAGGAACCAAACTTTCTCAATTTAGTGCTTTTAAGAAAACTGCCTATGGGAATGAAAATGAAACAGGAAAACATCTGTACAGAGTAGAAGTACTCTGGACTCTCAGTTCAGACATGCCCTTCTCTCTGTAGGCTGCACTCAGATAGGATGAACATCTGCTCCTCTTTGGATGTTGTTCTAATCACGGTTATAACAAAAAATGTTGCTGGAGGGAGGATTTCTGCCAGGTGCATTAAGCTTTGTCATGTGTGTCCAGAGATGCAGGCAGAAAAAACTGGCCTGTTGAGTCTGTGTTGGAAAGAAGTCCCATGGGAATTATGCTTGGGACAAATCAGCTTAACAGTTTTGTGTCAGCAGACATCAGCATGATGACACAGCCAAGGTAGGGGTGTGCTATAGCCCATTTCTTTCTGCTCAGGATGTGAGTTCAGAAGGGAAATTATCTGACAGAGTAGGAAATCATCTGATGGAAGATGGAGCAGAGAGGTAAATTGTATCAGGCCCTACAGGTGAGCATGTGGGTCAGTGGCAGCTGGGGAGAACAAATGGCACAGCCCTTGCCTGAGATCTAGCAACAACCTAGTCAGGAAAGAGTGAAGGCTGAAAACACCACAGCAAGGTAAGTGGTAGGTGTTAGACAGCTTTTACTTGCTGCTGTGAGCCAGAGGCCAGAATCATAATGTGACATATTTCTATTATTCATTTCCTAGAGAGATCAGGAAGAACTTGAAGAAGCATCTCAGTCCATTTTCAAAAGACCCAAAGTTATGCATGCCATATTTGAGATGAGTTTGGGTTTGTGAGCCACATAAATAAGCTAGTGTATCTTATGGTCCTCAATATGTTTTTTATAGGAAATAAAGGGAACATGCATTATTTTTACAGTTAAAAAATATTATTTAATGAGTTAAAACTTACCTTAGTAGGGGAAAAATTTTGGAAGGAATTACTTTCCATCCAAAAATATAGTTTTGTAATATCAAAGGATATTGTAGAAACCTCTCATTTCTGAAAAGATAGAGGGAATTGCTAAGAAATGTTGCAGAAGTACATCCCTTAGGCTCTGCTGAATGTCTAGAAAACTGACAAAATATTCTTTTTAGGTGTTTTTTTTTTTTCCTGGAATGTGTATGTGAGCATTTGAAAAACATTTGCAATGTCCCTCTGAGTTAGACCAATGGTCCACAACTTTCTGTCTACTGTGGTGGCACTAAAAGATGCTATTTGGGAAGAGTCTGTTGTCCAGTTTTTGCAGTCCATTTCCTTCATGCTGTCCAGCAATCATGATTGCTGTATTACAGATGCCCCAGACTATTCCATTTAGTATCCATTCGTGGACACACTAAACATGATGATGATACTGCCATGCTCTACAGTCTCCCCTTACAAGCATACAAGTTTAGTTTTTGCATCACTATTCTATGCTGATTTCTATTTATATAATATTTCACATAGTAGAATATAATGTTTTCAACATTATGAAAACTTTTCTTCATCTGATTATGTTTCAGTGCAAAGAAATTTAGAATTCTGCTCATTTGAGGAAGAGGAATGTGTTAGTTTCTAGTGGACTGCAGGCTCTATTTTCTGACCAGCTCTGTTGTTAAAAAATACTGTCACAAATGTTTCAGCTGTTGGTGCAATCTGTACAGGTGCTGGTTATGCACAGTCCAGACAGAATGATCCTGTTTCATCTTCATTCTCATGTAGAACCTTTTCTTGATCTACTGTAATCTTCATCAAAGAAATTATGTGGAAGTGTAGAGTGGCTTGTGCTTGAAACCTGCTTCTCTGAAGAGGTGTCATTTTAGCCTTTCCCTTTCTCTCAACTTTTTAACATGGGAAAAATCATGAAATAACTTGATAACTTCTATAATTCTGCATTTTTGCGGGCAAAGTGGTATACTTTGAGTTTCATCTTCCAGATGTTTCTGATGTTAATTGAACCTGCTAACCTAACACTGATAACTCAAAAGAATTACAGAAATATTATCATGATTATTGGATTCAGTTGGCAGCTATGTTTGCTAATTTAAAATTTGCCTGAAGTGATTCAAATTTGTTACTTACCTTTGATATTTTTAAGTTAACATTCAGAGGAAAAATTTAAAATGTACAAACAACTAAATTCTCTTTTTAAGTCCTTGAGATGCTTCTATTTGTGATGGAGGTTTTTTTTCAGAATGAAGAAGAAAAATCTTAAACACAGTAAGTAGAAGCTGTCAGGAGTTTGAATTAAACTAGAGTACAAAAAACTGTGATGCATCAGTTCACCTGCTACTCTTTCTGCAAGCATACTCAAAGTACAAACATATCATGGTAATCAGAGTAGGGACACTCTAACAATTGTAAAGGTAGCATCATATGGAAAAAGGAATAAACTGCCAGTGTATCAAACTGCCAGCCCGCTTTTCCTGGGCAATGTTGGTCCATTGCTACCACTTTGCTTCCAGTGGCTTGCCAGAATGCTTGTAACGGGATAGGAGCTGAGAGAGAACCTGTCAACAGACTGTTTCTGTGTTATGGGCACAGAGTACCCCACCAGTGTAGTTCCTGCTCAATTACCAATTACAAGGGCAGTTGCTTTTGTCTGGTGAGCCATTTAAATATAATGGGTATGTAGCAAGCTGAGATCCCCTGATAAAACTCCTTTCTGGTTTTGTGGAGATCCTTTAGAAGAACTACTATTTTTGAATTTGCCAAGAGATGGAGAGCCCAGTACAACGTGTATATCAAAATATCAATTACTCAGTCCTTTCTCATCCTAAAAGTGACTCTTTGTAGCAGAGAGCTTTCAGCAAAGGTTTAAGCCAGAAAGAACAAATAGCTTTGGAAAAGGAGAACTGAATAACAGAAGTCAGTTGTGATCTCAGGCAGCTTCAAGCATTTGTCAGCAGTGTAGTACAGGAGAGTTATTAAGGAGGATTTGAAGGAGGATGGTGCTATGGTTTTCTGTTTAGTTTAGCTGCTCCTTCAAAGCAGAAAGAAAAACATGTTATGCCTACAGGTACGCACTAATGGATGCCAGCACTGTGAGGTGATCAAGGATGAAAGTAGATCTCTTGCTGCATAAGAGATGGTATTAGGACTGCTCTGGGTTTTGACAGTAAAAGCATCTAGGTCATGTTTGGTGTGGTTGAGAAAGGGCAGCCAGTGTGAGGGTTCAAAGGAATAATGGCGTGGTCAGAGATGGCTGGTTAGGGATAAATACTCACTACAGCCAAGAAAATAAGGTGTTGCAGTAGCTCCTAGGTAAAATTAGGAATGTTGAACAATATATGTACACTGCTGCATCTGACCTGGAGTGAGTCTGCTGCACTGTTGCGCTGTTGTATCTGCTCTTTGGAGAGAGAAATTTAAATTTAGGAAATCAAATGCTTCCAGATGTTTGCAAATCTAACTGTGGTCACAGAGAGCCCTAGAGTTCATGGAATATGTATAAATCTTCACAAATTCATAAATGAACAGTGACAGCACAATTTACATGTATGTCAGAGAAAAATGAGTATAATTAATGCCCAAATTTTATGTGGTTAATAGTCTTGGATCCTTCACTGACCTACTATATGCGAAAGACTTTCTGATCATGTTGCCTTTTAAACAGTGCATGTAATTCTAATATATGGGGAAACTCACTGAAGTGCATCCTTCTTACTTAAACAACAAAAAGCTCCTCTCTTTTGTTATATAATATCCTATCTATGGAGTATATTTATCTAAAGAAATAAGTCTCAGCAAGTCCATTTGCATAGAGGAAGGGTGAATTTTTTTCCTACTATGGAGCTAATAGTGCAATTCTAGGTTGCAGTGTGGTTTCTACAATAGAGGAGCAACAACTGTCCAAAGATCCAGTTATTGGTATTTTTCTTGAAAAAAAGAAGAAAAAAGAAAGTTAAAATATTTCACTGCTGTTGTGTACGTTAACTTGGATGAAGTTTCAGCTGTTTGAGAGCTGGGAGTCTGGGTGATGTAAAATATGAAGAAAGACAAGAAACTGTAACAAACTAAATACCAGCCTACACCCCAGCCCCCCCAAAAAGACCAAAAAACAAAAAACCAAAACAAATCCAAACCAACTATAACAGATTCTTTGACTTTTACACTCATCTCAGTTTTTGCAGTAGATGACAATGTATTTATTAATTTACTTTTGACTCATTGATTTTGATTTTCTGAGCTATATAGAGAGACTGATAAGTTGTGTGCTAGGTAAATAGGGCAATATTTTTTTAAAATCTCTTTGTCTAGATAATCTTCTTTGACCAGGCTTGCAATACTTTTACCTCATTCCCATATCCCAATCTAAAAGGGCAAGGAGTCCTGTAGCATGTATGGAGCAGGGGGTGGGTATGGTTCTTGCAGTGAGGATGTGCTGTCATTCCCACACAGCCAACACAACCAGATTCTTCACAAGCCACGGCTCCTTTTCCAGGCACAGACTACCCCTTCAGTGCTGTTCATACCCAAGCAGGCTGGGCACAAGAAAGCAAAGCTCAAAGCAAGTTGAGTAGTTCTGGCCTCATCTCTTGCTGAGATTTCCAGCGCCATATAAGAGTCCTGATGTCTGGCAGTAAAGCATTTTCTCTCCATTAGCTGATCTCTTTCTTTTCTCAGCTAATGGTGTTGTCACTCTTCATGGCACCTCTCTGTGCATGGAAGAGGGAGAGAGGAGCTGCTGTCCGTGTTGCAAAGCAGCTAATGCTTGTTTTAGACGTGCAAAGATGTTTTGCTGAAAATATCTGCAGCCTCAGGCTCTGCAGGCTGAAAGGAAGGCACAGAGCCTGGGAAGTCGCTGATCATTCAGGCTGGTACATCTAAAGTTTAGAAATCAAATTCATGTCATTGAATGTGTTGGGACTTCAGTTGTTGAATTCCATTTGACTGAAGATTTTGTCTTTAAAAAAAAAAAAATTGTAATGAATCAAGAAGCGTTTGGCCAACACTCTCAGGTGCACGGTGTTGTCCTGTGCAGGGCCAGAAGCTGGACTTAATGATCCTAGTGGGTCCCTTCCAACTCAGAATATTCTATGATTCTATGAGGAATGAGTAGAAATATGGAAACTGGAGTTTTTATTGCTGTGACAGTTTTAGCAAGAGTGGGAAAATCCAAATTCAGTCACATGATTCTTTCTGTGAGGCCTCTCTGAGTAACCAGCACTGGCTGGAGTGAGCCCCATGGGAATCTGTGGGAGTGCCTTGAAGCAAGACCCAACAGCCTCATTTTGGCTTTCAAAAAGATGAGCCTACCTGAGATAAACTAGAGGCATCACTGTATCAGTTATTTCTCTTTTACATGCAATAGGAGACCTTGTGGTATGGACAGTTTAATAATTTATTTAGGGTTTTCCTTTAGCATGTTTATAGTATGCTTTGTTAGATACAGGAGTTACTATACACAGATGCGTTTCCATCTAAGCAAATAAAGGCAAGTTTATGAAGTTTAAAAAGAGCTTTGAATGGAAGTTGTTCTGTTTAATGGAATATATAATAAGTTATAACAAGAAAGCAGATATACATTTTTTTTATATGGGATATTTTCTGTAAAAGAGTAATGTTTCAGGAAGTTAGCTTAGTGGAAAATAACAAGTCTATTTAGGTTTTATAAGGGGCAGGGTGAGGGGAAGGAAGCTGTCATTTGCCTAAATATTATTAGAAAGAAAAATTAAACAATTGAAAATTGCTTTTCATATTTCTTAACACAGGTCATTTTTCAGTAATGTCTTTGGTTATAATTGCTCCATTCAGACCAACACTGAATGTTTTGATCCATTACATGCCTGAATTGGGCTTGATTTCTCCATTTCTAATGTGTTCCTCTTTGCTTCCCAATTATAGCAATTTTTCACTCTTGAATCATACCCTATTTTCTCCAGACCAAAGATGTGTGGCTACAACTATCATTTGATGCCTCAAAGTGTTACTAAATACTCATAATTTCTCTGCCTAATGAAGATTACATATTACTTTGTGGTTTGCACAGTTTGCATCTTTTAAACAAGTGATGAACATATGTTATGGCTCACCTTGCTGGAGAACACTCCCATACAAAAACCTGGTTCTCAGTAACATCTAGCAGTTTTTGCCACCATGCAGTAAGGCATAAGCCCAGAAAAAAATATCCTGAGTTTTACCATTCCACTATGTAATTAAACAGCATGTCAATAATATGCCTCTCACATTCTAATATTTAACATTACTTCGTTTTCTGTACATTTTATTTTTGATCACAATTCTACCATATATGTGAGGCAATTTGAAAACAAAATAAGACAGAACACCAAACCCCACATTTGCATAGCTTTTGGTTAGATCCCAGGTAACCGTGGGATTCTGTGTTTTCTAGACCTCCTTTAGCTTTAATGGAGAATAGCATCAGTCATTGTAAGAATGCTTGGTCTAAAACTTTTTTGCTCTCTGCTTGAGGGTTTTCTTGCTGATGCGTCAGGGTCAAGAGCTTAAATTCAAGTGTGATAGACAATATACTTTTGCTGTTATAATTCTGTGCTCAGTTTATATGTTGGGTCTCTTTATAAAGGAGGTTGGAGGCTGCAGACTATGGGAGAAGAGTACTGTAGCAAGGAACAAGGAGCCAGGATGTACAAAGACAGTCAGGTGTCAGTGGTGATGAAACGTTTCCTGGGCTCCAGAAAAAAAATCCCAGCATTTATTGCAGTTCAGAAAGCTGCTGACTTTGTTGAAATCAAGCCCTGGAAGCAGGAAACTGCCTTGCACAGACACAGTGAGAAGGGAGATATTGGTTTACAAACACTTTAATTTCAGTTCTCTCTCATGTAGTAGTCTCTCTGAATTAATCATTCCAGTAATTCATTAAAATATGAGATAAAGGAAAACAAAAAGAAAGGCTTATGAGTTTAGCATCATTTTGTTCTCACAAAATTATCTTTCAGAATGTCCTTCAGAATGTTCTTGCTTAGACTGCCTGTGACAGTCACAGAGTCCTGTAGCTCCTTTTGTGGTCACTAGAGAAAGGCAGGCAACTCCTAGGGTGGTTAAGTGGTTAAGCTGATGAGTCCCTCACACTCCTGTGTGAGGAGAGGAATTGCCTTTGGAATGAATGTGTTTCAGCTTCACTCCTTTTGTGAAAGTGGCCTTTGGACAAGCCCCATTGTTTGGATCTGTGCTTCCCCAGTCATGCTTTCAAATTCAATAGGGAAGATTTCTATTGCAGTAATTTAAATTACAGTGAATTAGACTAAATTACTGTCTTCATGTAGGAACACGCATAAAATGAATTTTGTATAGTATGGGTATAATCGTACTTGAAACTACAGCCTGAACCCTGAATCATACAGAAATGATGCTACGAAAAAAGGAAGGTGCTTTGAAATGTTTCTTAATTGGTGAAAAGCGAACAAAAGTAATGCAGTTCTGAGCAGGCAATAAAAGCTGTGAAGTGCTTGCTTTTACCACAGGCTGCCCTATTTGCTTAGGAGATTCTGTGTTTTTTCTAGAGCCTCAGTTAAATTTGCAGCAGTCACTAGACATACTTCTGTTGACACCATTATGGTTCCCAAAGTTAGTCCCTCCTTTTTCTCCCTAGCCAAGGGAATGGCTTTGCCCTCTAAATGTTATTTTTACCACTGCTCCTTGCGTATGATAAAATGATGAATTGTGCTAAGTTTTCTATATCAAAATGTTCTGTCTTTGTAAGCTGCCTCTTGTATTTGCTCAGAAAGTCCTGGCTCTTTCCTGACCAATGCCTTTCAGTTCTGTAGTTAGGTTAGCTCTGATTTTGTAAAATGACCCTTCCATTAATTTGATTATTAAAAAATTACCGCTGTGTCATGGTGTTGCCAGGCCATGAAGCTGTCATTGAACCTCCTTTAGAATTTCTGTTTTAAATATATTGAGATTGGTTTACAGAGTTGAGTTATATTGAGTTGGTTTACAGAGCACTCTTTGAAATCATAGCTTGGTACATTTTCAGCTGTATAATCTTTTGAGAAGATGTGGGCAGGTTTCTTCATTACATTAATTTCTTCATTAGCAACTTGATGGGGATGTAACTATTATAAAATAAAGAATGTGAATTAGGGGATGGTGCAATGTAAAGTTTGCATTGGGATGAGCTGGAAGGGCAATTGAGCCCGGCACTGCCCTGTAAACATTTTTAACAGCACAGTCACCTACTTGCCTTTTTTTTTCACAATATTAGGAATGTTTTGGAACAGAAAAATCCTCCTTTTGAGGATTAGTTCATTTTTTTCTTGTGTGTGTAAAGCCTGGGGGCTTCATTCAATTATGCTGAGTTTGAAAGAAGAAATTTAGAAAAAGGCAATAATTGCCTAGTTGTGGCTTTTCCATTTTGGCCATGATGTGAAGATATCTGTGGTCTGACTGAGAAATATAAGAGGTTGTGAAGGCCAGCATTGCAGAAGATGAAACAGGCAAACTTTTCCTCTAGCTGGCTGTCTTGTCAGTGTGTGTGTTTAGCAAAGAAAACAAGAAGTTAAAAGCCAAACTGAAAGGAAAGAAATCAGAAACAACAAACAAACACCCGTGAGGCTGTGACTAACACAGCCCCGGAGGTGCTAGATGATGTAAGAGAGCAAAATCTTAAATACCACATAGTTTTTGATCACTGAAGCAAAATAACTCAGGAAAGATGCCTGTTCCAGTGATACATTTCATTCACACTAAATTGAAATCAATCAACGTTATCTAAAAGCGTAGAAAAACCATTGCTGTGGTTTCTTTTGGTTATGGGTTGTCTTGTACAGTTGTTAGGAAAAATAGGAGCTTCAGTGCACATCTTTCTTCCATTTGAGATGAAATTAAAACTGTGCTGCACAGACAGGAGCTGTGTATTGAACCACTTGGCCCATTGAAGAAACTGATCGAGTTCCCTGTAAGTTTTCACAAGAACCTTTCAGTATGTATGATAGGTGTTAGGTGCTGTCAGTGGAATGTGCTGTTTGGCAGTAATAATTGTGAAAACCTGTCACACTGTAGGCAGAGAATGGGACTTATCTGGTCACAGCGGTCCCTATGAGAGGGACAATCCATGGAGTTCTTTCTTGAAGACAGAAGGCAAAGATAGCGACACTGGAAATGGCTGAATCAGTAGATTCTGTTCTAATAGAGATCTCTCTTGAAAAGTTGGAAGGAAATTTGAGTGAAAAAGGCCCCAAAATAGTTGCTTTCATTCTCCTGAGAAAAGAAAAGATGGTGGAGCAGCAGGGTAAGGATAATGGGCTTGGGGAGAGTATGCTTCACCTGGCTTGGGGAACTGGTAGGTACCTGTACTTAGGAATAATAATGTAAAAATAAAGTGCCAGGGTAGCTGGCAGTTCTTTAAAGACATTAAAAACACAATAGCAAATTAGCTGGTGCAGAGAAAAATAGAAGCACAGTAAGAGACTAGTAAGAATGCATTAGGGTCTGCTTCTTTGAGTATTTCAGAATGCCTTCAAATAGGAGAAACAACAATGCCCAACTAAGGCGTTTAAAGACAAGTTCAGAGAGTCTAATGTGAACAATGATGAAGACAAGATTACTAGAGATACAAGATGCAGGAATACTTAGTATATGTCTTTACAAAGTGAGGGAAGATGTTGACCAAGGGAAATACAGGCCAATCTGCTGAATTTTGATACCCACAACAGTTCCAAAAGAAATTAACAGAAACTGCTGTAGTACGTGGAGAACTCAGTAACATGATAAGTGGTCGACTTGGACTGGGCCAGAATAAATTGTGTTAATAAAATGTCATCTTTTAGCAGGATAATTGGTGTAACACAGGGAAAGCAATAGATGAAATATGTCTTTTGTAAGGATTTTATATTGTCCCATGTGACATGCTTGTGAGGAAAATGTGAAAATACAGAAATTTCACAAAAAAAATAAAGCAAATAACCTCTTTTTAATAAAACTGGACTTAGTTCATTTTTGGAGTGGGAAAATCTCAAGTGGACGTCTGCTTTTGGTCATTAATAACTAGACTGATGAAAAAATGTCCACATAAAAAGTTGAGGTGGATACCTAGTTTCATTACAGGCACTTTGGGGAATAGCATCAGGTTCACAGTTGTGAATACCAGAGGAATTTTTTTTGAATCACAGAAAAGAGATTCATGCAAAGTACTGCTATCCATAGGAAGAAGAAATTGGACATACCTGAGCAGGCTGTGGTTCTGCAGAAAGGGATTCTCTTCAAAGTGGAGTTTGTTGTGTTTTGTTCAGCTTTTCCCAGTGAAGACAAGACCTCCAAAGGAATTCTGTGTGCAGTTTGGGGCAAAATGTGAGACAAACATCAGTGGTGAATTGAAGGCAGTCTAAATTGAGAAAACGTGGATAATTTCAAAAGGTTATCACAACTAACCGTGTACAGCCAAAAAAAAAAAAAAAAAGAAAAAGAAATGACATATGACACTAGTCTGACAGAGGCAGTGTTAAATAGAAGAAAATGATGATTTATAATCAGATACTGCCAAAAGGAAGGGCAAAAATAATGCAGTTTTGTTGGAAGCAAAAAACATTCAGGTTGGATAGTAGGAAAATGCGCTATCAGGCTACTGAAACACAGAAGCAGGCTTTAGAAAGACTGGAATCTTCCTCAGTGTGAGAGTTTTAGGAGTAAATTAAACATATATCTGTCGTATCTGAAAGTACCACTTCTCTATGTAGTGCATGTGCAGAGGACTAAGTGATTTTTGATGTCCCTTTTACTCCTCTCCTGTAGTTTTATGATGACAAAACAGCAACAACTAAGAATCTTTTGTTTTTACAGGAATCAGTATTGAAAGAAAGGTACATTCAGCTCAGAGACTGGCAGTGCTGCTTAGGGGAACAGGTCAGATTATTGATCTATTCTAAGAACAGGAAAAAAATAGAGATTAGTGCCTGTGATGCTTTTAGCATTCTTATGTGTGATAACATTACAGCAAGTTTGGACTTTTTTATAACTATAATTCATGCATGCCATAAATTGTGCACATGTGATGTCCTACTCAGTCATTTATGTCTGTACAGCCTGTAAAGACAGGGAAAGAAGTAATTGTAGTTCTCCCACTGTTTGCATCTAAGGTACTGAAGTAAGATGAAAGCACCTTGACAACTGGAGGATGCAAGCAAACATTACCTGACAGCTTAGTAAAGATGCATAAGTCAGGAGCAGTTGGATGATTAAAGGCTATAATGGCCCTAATGAAAGTGGAGCTGATCATTTTCATAAACAAGAAGCTGATACTAATCTTTATTCAATGGGCATCAGGATCAAGAAGAGCTGAAGAGGAGAAATATATAACTGGGTCAGATGAAGAGTGACTAAGACCTGAAGAGAAGCATGACTGTGATATGATGGCAATTTTAAGTGACATTTTATGTTAGGATCATGCTTTTTTATAATTTTTTTGCTGAAGATAGCTTACCCTACTAATAGCTCAATTACAGCAGCACATGGTTGTGGCAGATGGGTGGGTGGAGAACTGCATGTCATCCCAGTATGAGTCTTATGCCTTTTTGAATGCCAAAAAATCATAAAGGGGGAGCCCTTTTCTACCACTGTAAAAGAGTCCTATACAGCTATGTATGGCCATCAGAGCTATAGCTCTTAAGACAGATTTTTGTATGGATTAAACCTTCTATGAAATTATGCTTTCCATTGGTCTAGGTATGCAAGATTTCCTTAGTTCTTTACCACTCTTTCTGCTGTCTGAATATCCAAACTAGGAACTGAATATTTTAAAATCCATGCGTTCTGAATTGTATAAAAGTACAGCATGGAGGGGACCTTTGGAATCTATTTGGTCCAACCCCTTAGTCAGAGATTATTAACTGAAATGTTGCAAATATCCCTTTTCAATTCAAGTTTGAATATCTCCAAGGATGGACATAACACAGACCCACTGTGTAATCTCTCCCAGTGCTTAACTCCGTGGGAAAATTTTTCTTTTATGTCCAGTAGGAATCTCCTGTCTTGTAGTGGGGGATTGTTGCCTCTCATCCTTTGCTATATGACACTAGGGAGATTGTCTTCTCCGCCCCCTTCTAGGTAGCTTCAAGGATTCAGTTTATTTTTCTTTTAGTTGCTTGTTTTTGTAGATAATATTTGCATTCTATCAATGCAGGTACTGGAAATACTCTCAATAAGGAAAATACCTCTAAATCACAAGGGAACAATCAAGAAGTGACTAATACTAATTTGATGAAAATTGCTTATGTATGAAGTTCTGACATTTCTAAATAACTTCCCTGTGGGATGATTATGAATATCTTCCTTTCCTGTGTCTCATAGGCTGGGCCTTCTAAGAGTCTGTCCCTTTAAACTGAGTATATTCAAAGCTTAAATGAGGGTTTCTATCTGATACAAACCATGAGAAATGCATCTGTGTATGCAAGAGAGAAAGTGTGTGAATGTGTGTGGGTTTTTAATATGGGAGACAGAATTATGACCCTCTCCTCCCAGAAGAGTCCATAACAGGTGAAGGGTCATTTGATTTGGTGAGTTACTTTGACCATGAGGGTAGGAAGCAGCCCTGTGGCAGAGCTCATATAGACAGGCAGCTTCTGCTGCATGGCTGTGTCCTGAGTTCTCTGTGCATTTGTTGTTCTCTGCTTACAGTGTCCATCATCAAACACCCGTTCTGAGATTTTACCAAATGCTGTAGAGCAAATGACACAGACTGATTAGTTATTTGGTCATGTGAGTTTACAATGTTTTCAACAAAATAATAGCTACCACCATCTCCCTTTTCTAGATGCTTCACTGAAAACTAGAAAGATATTTTTAAAAATTTTTCTCTGTTGCCTTCATGATTTCTTGTCATCCAAGCATTTCGGTTGTCTTAACTCAAACTGAGCAACTTTGGTAAGAGGCTACACAGTTTTTTTACTGTGGACAGCATGCTACTGAGAAGCTGTAGAGATTGTAATTATAAGCTGCAATATTTAACAGCACCCCAGGAAACTTTCTGTCTGGCAGTACTACTAAATAATGTTTATCCTGTAATCTCTCATTAAAGGATTGCATGAATTAAGGTAATGTGATTTTTAAAATAATTTAGGGGTTTTTTTACTCCTTTAAGTTTCTATGTGATGGACTAGATGCTGATCATCATCCCAAGGATATCTTCCTGTCAAATTCCTAGGCAAGCATAGTTCAGCACTACTTTGGGCAGGAGAAGCATAACTTTCTGTAGCTTCTTGTTTTAGAGGGAAGAAGAGCCTGCCTAGTTAGGAGAGGGACTTTTTGAGGTGTTTATGGTATGTTTGGATTGAATACACATGCAATTGGACACCCTGAGTCAGGAGAAAGACTCACTGTTTCAATTTCAGTTATGTGCATGGTTGTAGGGACATGTGGCAGCTTCACCTGCAAAAAATAGACAGTAGAAATAGGAAATTAGACCAGATACAACATTTTACCCGTGTTGGTAAAAATAGAACAAGGTTAATACCAACCTATGTCATCCTTGTCGTCATCTTCCCCCCCTCCCACCCACGCAGCACAGAGCACACACATACAGTGTCTGCCCTAATCTCCTTTTCTAATTGTAGTTGTATTTCAATAATCCCTTCTCCTTCTTATAGCTTCTTGCATTCTAATGCCCACCCTTTCCCCCCCGCCTCTTCTTCCTATGCTGATGGTCTCAGAAAAATATTAATTGTCTGATGTAAGTAAAAGTACAGCTCTTTGACGCAGAAGTAGTAAAGGAAGAGTTGCCCTGTATGTGTGCAAGAACCAGTGTCTATCACATCCTCAGCTGAACTCTGACTAAGCAGCCACCCTGCTTTGGGAGCTGGTGGAGGGTTTCCATGGTGGTATGGCTGAGTTCTGCGTTCTTTATTTCAAGACCTATTTAGCTGACCTTTTACATACCCAGGTTCAGTTTTTGTTTGGTCTGAAATAATCACAGTTTTAGTATCTTACCTGATATTTTAGGTAAGTGTTATCGTATAATGCAGATATTTGTCTTGTAATAGGGATTTATATCTTGTGACAGTAGTAGAAAATTAGTTAGAGCAACATGTTAAAGAAAGTAAAGACTAACATTGCTGACCCAGGCAAATAAATTCAGTATTGGCTTTACTGCCTATTGCTGCTGCAGGCTGGAGGCACAGAAAGAAAGAGCCAGAGACAGCTGTGTTCAGGTTCAGAGGAAAGGAAGGAAGGAGCAAGACCCACCTTCTTTATTCTTAAATACCCTTTTAGAAATTAGTAGTCATTGGAGGAAATCAGTACTTCCTCCTTCAATTACAGTGGTCAAAGAAAATGTCCATTAAGGGTCTGTGTCCATGGGAAAGGAATGCAATAACAAGATAATTCTACAATAACATGGCTATGTTTACCTTGAGAACCAGCTAGTATGGAACTAGCTGTTTTTAACAGCAAAAGTAAGGCAACAACTGCCTATACATTGAAGAGGGTGATTTCTGAGGTAGTTTCTCCCTTTGCCTGCCTACAAAAAGAATATATTCATTTCTGAGGTTTTTTTACCTTGAACAGGTATACAGCTCTTTAAAGAAAAAAGATCCATCTGTAGAAGCAAAATTTAATACCAGATAATGAAGAAAAATGGTTTGAAGGATATCATATGTGTAATGTGTTTCACAGTTGGTTCGTTACTTGTCAGACAGTTTCAGTGCCCTGAATTAGAGTGCATTACATTAACCAGAACTGTCATAATCCATTTGGTTTGATTAAATATGTCAGTGATGTGACAAAGTTAAAATGATAGAAACCCTGAAAAGGTAATATAATTGTAAAAAAATAACTAACTTGAAAAAGTCAATGTAGAAGGCAGACCAGTGTGGCTAATGACAGTAAATGAAATCCTGCTTGGGAATCTGATCCTTATCCAGCAAAGCGCTTAATCCCGTCATTTAAGCATAGGAGTTCTTCCCTCTCTAAACATGCACATTGTCCCACTTAGGAAAGGGTGAGGATAAGCGAGTTCCAAGATTGTTGCCATAGAGCTCAGCCTCTGTCAGATCAGAGCCCTTGCTGACCTGATGAGGGGACACATGTTGCAACAAGAGTTATGTACTGAAGGATATTTCTGTAGGTGTTCATGTAGTGCAAATTCAGTACAACCTAGGGATTTCAAAGGTAGAAAATGCTTTATGTTGTAAGGTGCAAGTCTTTTTGTAATGGCAGCACAGAAAAAAATGTAGAGGTATAGAATACACATACTGAAAAATCTGATGTCTGGAATTCTGCAGTTGAAAGGTTTTATTGGTAAATTATGCCCTTGATTTGAATATACTTCAAAAGTAGTGAAAAGGAATTACTGTTTTGTGCTGCATTGTTAAAATGTTTTACATGGGTATTTAGTTTCATTTGAAAATCGACTGGATGATACTGTAAAAAATTTGTTTTACTGTTTTATTGGAAGCAGCTACTCTTTTACAGAGGCAATGGCTCTTCTATCAGTGAATATTGTCAGGTGCATTATGGATAGTTTAAGGGCTAAAGTTCCAATTTCATCTTTGCAGATGTGTAACTCCTGCAGTAGTAGGTAGTAACTAAAGTTGCATTGTTGTTTCTTCCTATGGAAAAATTGTAAGTGATAAAAATGAACTTTTGAAGTACTGCAGTCCAAACTAATCTGCTGGTAATGTGTGTTCACTGTCCTTTATACAGAGCAAGGCCAGACCTCTTCCTGTGTACACAGGACAGGACAGAGAGAAAGGGGATTGTCCAGAGGAAATTGTGGCTCTGCATCTGGAACAAGAGGCTGACAGGGCTGATGCAACAAGGACTGTAATTAGTCTTACACCCATAGCACACCTTGTTTCAGTGGGAGATGAGACCTTTCTTTCTGCAGTGCTTTCATTGTCTTCCATGATGCCCATCCCTGGTGTATCACATCTTTCTATGCTAGGAGTTAAGTGCTGCTTGACAAAAGGGGCAGCCTTACCCTTGAAAGGTTTCATGTCGGGGAAGTATCTCTGCTGACTGTATTCTGATGCCTTAAATCCATTTTATGTTGTTGGTAGCTTTTGTACCTGAGAATTGATGTTGTAATAATTTGCATTAGTGGTGAGTTGCACATGATGAATATAAGAAGCAATTAGTATGCCCCACAAAACATGCCTTCACAGCAAATTTATGCACTGTAATCTACTTCTGTTTCAGTGAAAAGCAATCATGGATATAGGAAAAAAAAAAGAGAGACTACTGTACTTGTGTTTGGGCAAGAATTAAATGCAGAAAGTAGTGAAAAATAATTGGCAAAAATTGCTGTGTATGTTGTTTGTATAAATGGTAGACTTAAGGACAAATTTGTGGTTTGTCAGTTTAGTAGAATCTCATTTGGCTACAGATACAAAAAAATACTGAAAATGAAAACCAGGTGGCTACTCCAACACTCCATAAATCCTTTTTATATTCCCCTTATGTTTTGTAGCTGTGCAATGGTGGATCTGTGACTGATCTTGTGAAAGGGTTTCTGAAGAGAGGTGAAAGGATGAATGAACTTATAATTGCTTACATTCTACGTGAAGCTCTGATGGTAAGATAAGCTTTCAGTAAAAAGTCAATATTCAGCTCATACTTTTTTCTTTAAATGAGTGAAGATCATGTCCCCACTAACAAAGCTCAATATCTTGTATTATAGCAATGTTTAATGAACTCAAGGTGGTGTGTAATTAGGATGGTTCTTTTTAAGCAAGCAAGGTAAAGAACAGTTATGTTTGTTTCACTATTAAGAGAAGGAAAATTGGTTTCTGACCATTGATCAATTTTCTCAGTAAATACAGTTTAGCATCAGTGTTGCTTTTCTTTTGAGAAATAGCAGAAATGTAATCAAAATACTGTTCAGCTTCCTATGCTTGGATCCAAAATATTTTTATAGTAAAATGATCCATGTATCTAGAAAATTCAAACCCTGCTAAAAGAATTTGGCTTTGCTTATCAGGATCAAGTGTCTTTATTTATCATTTTCTTATAACTGAAATTTTATTTTCTCCAGTGGAATTTAGGCCTTAGCAATTTTCTTATTTTATGCTCTAAAGGTGTAATATGTAGGTTTATAGTGCTATTTTTCTGCTTTCATCTTAAAATTTCTGTTTGACTTAAAGTGGGGCAATTAAAAAATATCTATTCCTTGCAGCATGGCAAGTGGTTTTGCAGTAAGAATGACATCCCTGTATCACCATCCCTGTGGTTTTGGATTTAAAAAATATTTTAAATATTTTTAATACTTTTCCACTACCTTTTTGTTTCTGCAAATGTAATACAGAGAACAGAGCTGTTATTAACAAGTTCATATCTGCATCTCACCTTTCAGGGACTTCAGCATTTGCATGAAAACAAAACTATCCACCGTGATATTAAGGGAAATAATATCCTTTTGACCACTGAAGGAGGAGTCAAGCTTGTGGATTTTGGTATGTTATGTTTACTTATATATACAGACAATGTTTTACATCTGAAGTATGGAAAATAAAATAGAATAAATAAACCAGAAAATATTAACTATGTTAATTTTTTGTTAAGTTTGTGCGTTCTTAATTTAAAAATTACTTGGATAACCAAAGTTACTTTTTTAAACTTGATATGGTAATGCTGTTTCAGTAGCATAGCTAACAAACAGAAATTATAATATGGTGGTGGTAAGTGCCAAATGCTTTGAGGCACACAGTAAGTGAAATGGCAAAGCAAGTTAATAGGAATCAAAATAAGGTTGGTGTTTAGTTCCTTCAGGAACCATGCACTTGTTCAGTGAAATTAGGAGCTGATAGGAAAAAGCTTCATGTTTTATATGAAAGCATATAAAATTTACTAGATATTAAAATTTACTGGAAGAATGGGATAGCTCCACTTCAGACACATATACTTCATTAGTTTGATTTAAAACAAAAGAAGATATACTTGAAGGCAGTAGAAGGGGAACTATTATATAGGTAATCCTCACTTTTCAAAGTCTGGGAAGATTAACAATTTTGGCAAATGTAAGTCTAAGAATTGACATAAAAAGGGTCAGTTCAAGTCTGTTAGGACTAAAGTGATTCTTGAATGCAGTCATCTGGTGTCACCACCAAAAGGGAAAAGAGACACAGGTAAGTGGATGCAACCTGTTATTTATCAGCCATACCACAGTGATTTGCCTTAAAAGTGTATTGACTGTTGCTTTATATTAGGGGTATAAACATTTGCAATGTTTGTTGCTACGAACTGTTATCTTTGTGTAGAACCCTGTCTCCTTATGTTTAAATTAAATTTATTGGTGACTGTTTTACAGTACAACAGACAACTGAAAATATCACATTTCATTCAGCAGATGGAAAATCTCTATTTTTCCTTTGCCCTCCTATTTTGTTAATTATATTGATTTAATTGATACATAAGAATTGTTTAAACTAATCATGGGATTTTAACTCTGTTTTGTATAGTATCTTCCTGTCAGTAGATTGTATTTTTGCAACTCTCATTACTTCACACACAAAATCCCCACAAGTGTTTAGGCTAGTAATTCTTCTGAAATGTTATGTATTTCCATTATATTCCTCAGATAAAATCTTCCATTGAAAAATCTTTATACCTCTTAAATCCTCTGCCATACACTTAGTAGTATTTTCTGATAGTCTGGAAGTTTAATGTGAGGTGGAAAGCAATATTTTTGCCCACAGGCTCTTAACGTGTTGGGGATACTAATTTTTTAAGGTGCTGAAGGCAATTAGAGCTGCGTGGGATCAATGCTTCTGAAAATTAATTCACTCATGCATATGTCAAAACATACAAGCTGTAGGGCTGAGGACCTGAATTCTTTATTCCCCAGTTACTGAAATCTACTGATAAAGCTGTAATTGAAAAATAATCTTAAATTCTTGTGGGAGAATTGTGATGCCAAAACACAGATTAAACCATGCACAAGAAACAAATATACATGCATACACCTGTATGTGGGCTCAAAAGGGACCTGTAGTACTTTACAGTCCTTCCTCTCAAAGGAGTATACAAATGGCACTTTAACTTAGGAGTAGACTGACATTTTCCCTGGCTTCCCCCAGCCCCCCCAAGAAAAAAACCAATCTGAAGTCAATAATGAGTAGTTTCAAATGGAATACATTTATAGTCTTCACAAAATCATCATGGAAGACATACAATTCACCCTTCAGGCTCCTGCTTATGGTATTCAGCTGGGATTTGTGAGATTTGTGTCTTCTACCTAAGAGGATTTAAACCCATGTTAATCAGATTCTGAGATCATTTTTTAGCCAGGAATGTGAGTTGATCAAAATCTCTCATGTTGGCGCTGCTAGACTGTTGTACACAAACATTTATTGGATCAGAGACTGAAACTCATAGCCTTCTTTTATTATACAAGTCTGTGAGTTGACAGGCTACAGAGTAAGAGAGACATGGAGGCACAGTATCCTTTTCAACCAGTAAATACTCAGAGGAAGCAAAATTTTTGGTTTAGATTAAATCAATTATTGCATGGGGCCAAAAAAACACAAACGAAAAAACCCAACCTAAATAATCACATCACCCTTTCTAGTGTGCACACAGCTTTTCTGTTGTGGAGAGGGGAGCAGAGAAAATGAATTAAGGACTCCTTCAACCACTGAATACACATGACCAAGGAAGTGAACCCTTCCCAAGATAATTTTGTCTGCACCGTTCTTCTGCATGCTGGATGCTGATGAGATGTTCCTGAAGAAGCCTTTACTGTCCTCCCCTGATACTATTTATGGTGGTTTCTTTTAAAACTTGCATGGTTGTGTAAAGGTGCATAAAACCTGGTGCCTGTAAGTCTCTTATGGAACACGAAACTAGAAAAGGATCTGTTCTCAGTCTGTGCATGTTGTGCAGTCACATAACTTAAACTTGCGTGGTTTTTTTTTTTGTCCTTTTTTTAAAGTACATTTAAGAACTTTTGAAGAGTCATAAGTGAAAGAACAGTTAACTTTCAGTGAATTGAATCACTTTTGAAAATGGCTTTTCTTTCCTTCATTTTGTACTCTTTGAACTTGGTGTATAGTGTACTGCCATTGTGAGTCCTTCCTTGCATAGCAGTACCGACTTTTGAGAAGCTTCATTTTGTGACACAATTAATACACATTGCCTTATGGTCATTGTATCATAGGTATTTATGAATGCTGGGACCATAGGTTTTGAACACTGCACAGTCTGTAATGGATACCCTTCACAACACCCTTATGGAGAAGTAAATTACTTTAATTCCCAGTTAACAGCTGGGGATCTGAAACTCAGAGAGACTGAGTTGTTTGAGGTGATACAGAAAGTGTGGGGAAAAGGTCTTCCAAAATCCAGGCTAATTCTCTGAACTGTCTGCCTTTCTAGAGGTAGTGATAGTTAAAGAGGTGAGAAAGACCTTGAAAGAATGCCATGCCTGTGCCTCACTCACATTGCTTCAAAGAGTGAAATTTTCACTGTCCCTTAAAATTCTGCTGTAATCTTTCTTAATCACGCCAGCAATATTCTTGTATCTAAGAAACAACCAATGACAGTATAGATTAATGATGAAATCAAGTCAAATAACTAAAGGGAGCCTGTAGAAAAGTTGGAGAGAGACTATTTATGAAAGCATACAGTGACAGGACAAGGGTGAATGGCTTCAAACTGAAAAAGAGTAAGTTTAGATTAGATATTTGAAAAAAGATATTTACAGTGAGGGTGGTGAGGCACTGGAGCAGTTTGCTCCAAAAAATTGTGGCTGCCCCATCCCTGGAAGTCATGTCAAGGTTGGTTGGGGCTCTGAGCAACCTGGTCTAGTGAAAGATGTCACTGCCCATAGCACATGGGTTGGGACTAGATGATCTTTAAGGTCCCTTCTCATCTCCACACCAATGCTTCTGGAGCTCAACTGCTTATCAAGGAGCTGCCAGCTAAAGTTTTAGTTTAAACTGTCCAAGCCACAAGAATTTTGAAAGTGTTGCCAGGGATGCATCCTCTCACTTCACAACCTTCCAGTATGGTAATTTAGATCAGCAGAGATTAACAAAATAACTTATTTTCTTCAGTTAATGCGTAGCAGCCAAGGGGATCTACTGTAAGCATGTCCACTGATCACAGATTCAATCTCCAAAGTCATTAAACTTCTAAATACATTAACAGAACAGTCCATATTTTCTTTGTAAGAGAAGAAGGCTGACTGAAGGCAGTTTCACTACCTGAACATTTGTGGGAATTAGTGGTTAAGCTGTTCTGATAGAAAACCTTTGGGGTAGTATGTTACGCCTGAGAATTGCAGCAATTATGCTCCAAGCAAGGAGCATCCTCTACCACATCAGATAGTTGCATTATACTCAAGTGTAGATGCTGTTTTCAGTATAATGAGGAGATTCAATAGAAAAATATACATTTATATTAAATTCCCTGCAGTACTTTAAAGAGTGACTGCTATATAATGTATTATATAAAAAGAACTGGAGCCAAGCAAGATGTGAATTAAATTCCTTTTTGATAAATATTCCTAATTATATTCACAGTTTCTTATTAGTGTTCTTTTTAGAAGAAAATCTTTTACATCTGTTTCTGAGAACTCTGGTTGTATGCAGAGGGTTGATGTTGAAAAGACAGATTTCAAATGAAATTTTAGCCTCTAAAGGTGCAGAAAAGTAATTTAATGAAATTTAAAGAAATTAATTTAATGCCGGATATCTTTTGAAAGTCATGTGACAAACTTATTGGCAACCTTTACTGCCTAAATATCTGCCAGTGTCTGATCTTTTTTCATCAGTTAAAAAGCTGGCCTGAAGTCACTTAAACACATAGCACACCTCTGTAATAAAAATTCATATATTCATCTGCATCTTATAATATGTAACCAATTTCATAGGATGCTGAGAGTATAACATCTGCTTTCGCTGACAAATATGTGCTTCTTTGAATAGTCCCTCTCAATTCAGTTTCTTTTCTTGAAATGAGGATGCTGCAGATGTATTAATGTCAGTCTAAGGGACAGCTCTATAATGTGCTGTTTCAAAATGGGAGAAAAGAAAACTGTATTGTTATTATTTTAACTGTGGTCTGAAAAATTCTGAGTGACATTTCATTTTCAAGATTTGCAATTATTTCTGAAATCCCCTGCCATTTCAGTGAGTCTGGGAGCCTGAAATTCAGAGCTTTTTGTGCTTGTATGTTATTGAATGAAGAGGATCCTAGAGGACACAGCTTCCTCTTGGCAAACTAGAAAAGTTTCTGATATCTCGGGAGTCGTGGCAGAAAGAACCATTTTTCCACTAAAAGTTCTGAAACACCTGCAGTCACATAGCAAGTGATTCTTGTAGCGAAAAAGAGGAGGCTGTAATGCTGATGAAAAACTTCTCTTCTGCTATGTTTTTGAGGGTTGGCCTTTAGGCTGATAGTCTTTTCCAAGACCACAGGTAGCTCTTTGGGACTACTCAAGCCTACTGTCACAGACTAGGAATATCTCAGGATGAGTAGCCGTTGCCTTGGAAATGTCCAGAAAAAAATATAAATTATACTCCCCCACTTAGGAAATACATATTTTTCCAGCAGCACTGTTTCTTGCTGAAGGCCATGCCTGTCTGTGCATCAAATGAAAACATACTTTCATACCACAGGTAATTAGACTTTTGATGTTATTACTATGAAAGGCCATTGGGGAAAAAAAGAAGTCAGACATCTAGATGGATATTAGAAATATTCGAGTTCCCATAAGGAAAATAAGGGCAGACTCATTAAATCTTTAGAATTCAAGCCTAATTCTAACTATAAGAGATCCCATGATTCCCCATAGTTTGCCCTGTCATGTAACTGTGGGAAAGGGGATATTAAAAAGGATTGACACTCTCCATTTTCAGTTTATTGTTAGGCACTTTGCTAATAGTACCTAAAACTCTCCATCATTACAGGCTTTGGATAAGCAATACCTCGGAAAGATCTATGTTTTTTAATATGTAAAGCAGGTTGCAGTGGAAGACATGGAAAGAAGGTAATGCAATCTCACTGCTGCTGGCACATGGAAAATTACAAGCTGTGTTGCATGCAGTTAATAGAATAATGTCTTCAAGGGTTCCTTTAGTACTGTGGATAAACAGGTTGCATAATTAAAACATGCATTGTAATATTAATGGAATATATAGTGAAGATAGGGTGATTTTTGTACTTCAAACATAATTAGTTTGCATTTTTCTGCTTTTGTTTCAGTGTTGGATTTTAAAGTTGTATGTGAATACTGTTTTGGCATTCCAAATGCAGTTTCAGATATCCCACTTTGCATATAGCTGGCACAGTTTTATCGTGGATAGTAGCCTGGGTCAACTAGAGATTTAACCTGAGTACAACTCATTGGGGAAAAAATGGATCAGGGAAGGGAATATGTATTGCTCTATTTTAACATGGCTTTGTTTAATACTTGAACTATTGCTTCTATGTAGTTTGGACACTGCAGGTGGACAGAAGTCAGCTTTTCTGTTTGGAATGTAATAGGGTTATTATTTTGTTATGGAGAGAAGTATCGTTCTTCCATTAAAGGTATTTGAAGTCCTTCAAAGTTAAGAAGAAAAGAAATCTTAATACTAGCATTTCTAGATGGCCTTATTATTATTCAAAATTGCAATTTAGTGAATTGCAACTAGTGAAACTAGTCAATGGTAAGACTCTTTTGGTAGCATGTTTTTATATTAATTCTATGTTTACTTTTGAGTGCATACATAATTTCATTTGGCCAATACTAAATGAAATTATTAATTTCATAATTCACTTGAATTATTAAAATTAATTTATTTGGGGTTTTTCCCCTAGAAAGAGTAATTCTGCCCTCACTCTGTTGTGTCTCAGTAACAGTGTGCTACTTCTTCCTTACAAATTATGGACTGTTAGTAGTGCTTTACCCCTGTTAGTGATCAGTAACAATTGATCAACATGATTTAGAATGCACAGGTGTTTTCATTATGTTTCGTTCCATGATATTTATGCCAATTCTAATACAGAAATAGAGGCAAAAATGTTTAAAATTCTGTGAATGTACTAAACAGGTTGAGTTTTTGAAGTGTAGATTAGCCAGCAGCTGCTATAATGACAAAGCAAGAGAAGTAAAATGTTATGCTGTACAGCATGTCCAAAACAATGGGGACAATCTCATTGTAATCAATGAATCTGTGGTAAGACTCCATCTTGATAATTCTCTTTAATTGTTCGCCTCTCCTGGTTTTCTGATGCATGAGGAAGCTTTCTGCTGCTCTTGTGGGAAAAAAGCATCTGAAATCTCAGGTCAGTGGTTGGGGAGGGAGCATGGCACTGAGCTTCATCCTTTCACTGTGACACTTCACCAGCTCTCGTGTTGTCTTGCTGTGACACAGTGCTTTGGCCTGTCCTGACCATGAATAGCCTTGATAGATGCAGTTTGTTGGCTCATCACAGATCAGCCTGGCGAGTGTCAGGGGCCTGTGGCATTGCAGAGGGCAAGAAAGCTCCCAGGACTGTGCTGAGGTTGCACGTGGCACAGGTCGGGCTGCAATGGAGGGAGTCTAGAGCCACCTTGTGCTCAGAGAATAGGTTGAGAAGTCAGTTGTGAGTGATCCAAGTTTGAGCACTGGGGCATTTCAGTCTCTGTCCCTTTTAATATATATCATTGTTCCCAGCTTTGCATGTCCTGCTGACATTGAAGAGGAGCTCAGCATGACCTTGAGTAGTTTTCCAAACTTTTGTAGATTACTTATTCTGGAGTAGTCAGAATATCCTATTGTGTCCTTTTCTGCTTGCTTTGCATTAGCTATAAATGCTGTTTGAATCATTCTGCAAAAATGAAACAATTAATTAAAATAATTTAATTTGAAAGTATTCAAAAATAAAATTATTTTCTTTCTGCCCTTAGCTTACTTTAAGCAATGAGTCATAGCAAGACTTGTATTTGCCTTAGTCATTCTAGCATGCATCCATAATAAAGCTGTCTGCTTCACTGAATCAGATCAAAACCAGACTGTTATTCTGTTGTCATTTCTGCATACTATATAACATGACATTCACATGTTGCTGCTTAAATGCATCTACCAGGAGGCTATGGCAGAAGCCAATAAAAGACTTTGAAGAAAGCTTTCTTCGTGAGCAGCTTGTCAAACTGCTTTGAGCCCAAGCAAAGTAATAATTCCAAATTTTTCAACCCAGGGTTAGCAGGGATAAGATGGATTGCACTGACTTGAGCTGTGGAGCATTTTCATTGTTGAATGTTTAATTCTTTGTTGAAGGCTTAATCCTTAAAATTTTGGGGGGAGCGTGTTTGAATGAAAACCTTTGTTCTGTCCAGTAACAAAAAACAGAAATCATGTGGTCAAATGCTATATCCAGGATAAGCTGTTCACTTGGTCTTTCAAATATTTTCTTCTATTAATTCACATAAAGATGTCACTGGTGGCTTAAGCATTAAAGAAGCTTGACACTGAAAGCTGATGTCAGATGCCAGAGACAAATGAAGTGAGAAAATAGCTCTTTCTGGCCAGCAAAGACTTCCTCTTGGTTTTGTCATGGGTCACAAAATAGTCATCTCTTGAGGTTATTAGAAACCTTCTGGTCTCATCCGTGTATACTAAACCCCATTCATTTTTTACCTGAAAGGTGAACCCAGTGACTTATTTGTATTGGAGTATTCCAGTCCTGAGGTATTTTAAGTATTTGTTCTATCAGCATAGGTGTTGCCAGTAACCCAGATTATCATAGCAGGGAAATCAAGTAATAGAAAAGTGAGAAAAACCTCCAGAGTTTTCCCAGTTATAAGGGGGGAAAAAATCCTTTTCGCCAAAGTGGCAGTCAGTTTGAAATCTATGGTATAAGGAAGGAAGCATCCAAAAAGGAGGAATTTCCTCACCATCATAACGCACCAGATTGTGTGTAGTTGTACAAGTCCCTGAGGCTCTAGAGGAGGCTGGTTGTCCTATCTGAGTACATCTGGCCAATTGTGTGACAGGACAGCAAATGTTCCTGTGCATCCCTTTCAGGAAACCAGCTGAAGCCATGAAGCATGAGATTTGATTAGAATCGTTGGTGGTGTGACGCACTGAACTCTCAGGAGCATGTGGAGGGGAGTCTGTCACCTGCTCTACTGGAGGCTCAGTCTGTAAGACAAAAGATCTTGGATTTCTTAAAGAAAGAAGTTGTGTTAAATCCTTTTGTTTAAAAAAGATTATGTATACACAAATGTAGTGAACGTTCTGCCTTTTTTGGGTCACTGTCATTTTATTATCGGTATGTACTTTGTAATGATTCTGTATCAGATTTAGGATTTTAATTTTGTTCCTTGTATTCTTAAAAATGTCTTTTCTTTGTCTTTAATTCTCATGGTGAGTTTACTGTGAAAGCCTCTGGACTTTGATTTCTTTAGTTGCCATTTATATCACTCTGTATTTGATAGCACAGATTAACTTTTTTATCCCCTTTGACTCCATGTCACTTGGTTTTGTAGTAAACACCATGGATTTTTCATCTCCCAGGTGGTTTATACATATGGTCTTCTTGGATAATAAACTTTAGATCTTTCTGGAGTTGTAAAGGGCCTTTAGGTTATCTTTTGGATATGCCTATTTCAGTTAAAAATTTGCATCTGCAGTGTGTGTCTTCCTGAGGGTTTGGAAAACTGTAGTTTTCAACATTAAAACACTATGTGCATGAAAATAGTACATAAAGATGGAGAATGTGGTGACAAAGGACATGGAAAAGGTTGAAGCACTCATTATTTTCTTTGGCGTGGTCTTAACTTGTAATCCCACATCTCTGAGACCAGTGGGCAAGTCTGGAGCAAGGCAAATGGATCTTCAGTAAAGGGGGATCGGGTCAGAGAGCATTTAAAAGAACTGAATGTACACAAGTCCATGGGACCTGTTGGGATGCATCCAAGAGTGCTGAGAAAGCTGGCTGATGTCATTTCAAGATCATGGTGATAATCTTTGAAAGATCTTGGAGATTGGAGGAGGTTCCTGAAGCCTGGAAGAAAAATATTTTCACTCCTATCTTCAAGAAAGGCAAGAAAGAGAATTCAGAGAACTACAGTCTGGTCAGATCCACTTTGATCTCTGGGAAGGTGATGGAGCCAATATTCCTAGAAATAATTTCTAAACATATGAAGGACAAGAAAGTGATTGGAAGTAGGCAGCATGGATTTATGAAAAGCAAGTCATGCTTCATCATAACATATTGTAACACCTTTCAACATAAAATGCTGCTGAACATTCTAATCTTTTTGATTCATTTCAACTTTGTTTCCTATTTCTTTACTTTCGTCTTACTGGTCAGAACCTGATTTTTAGTTCTAGATTTAATTTGAGCACTTATCACTGAGCAGAAGTTCTCAAGCATGCTTTTCTGACAATAGCTCACACAAGAAAACTATATTGCTTCTGTGCCTTTTTCATTTAAAAGTTTACTTTTGAGGTCAGATGATAGTCTATAAGGAATTTCAAATATTGACAATGTTTCAGAAAGGCTCTGAAACATCTCTTGTAAAGTCATCAAACCAAGCACTTTTGTCCTTAAGGTCTGGTAGTAACATTTTCTATTCAATATCTTTATGCTTTCTATTCATGTGAAGTAATTAAACCTGGGAGAAGCTCTTTGATCTCCTTTTGCAGTCTTAGGGGGGATGCCACTATTTGCAATTCAATTACATGGGATTACATACCTAGTGTGTTGTGATGTTTGCCATTTGGACTACCAGAATTGCTTTGTTTTAATATTGTTCTTTCCCAATTGTCTTTTGTTATCATGGAGTATGAAGGAATTGCATGATTGAGGTTTTTCTTAGTATTTAGTAGGCATTTCAACTGATCTGTCTGAAATATTGTCTGGATATATACCATTACACCGATATAACCTGAAAGAAGCAAACAAAGAAATGAGTGTCAAGGGTAGCAGCAATTTCAACAGAATTGAGTTATAACTCTACCATTGCTGTGAGGGAAGTAGCTACTTCCCTGTCTGCATCCTGACAAGAATAGTGGCTTCTTCTCAAAGTGGAGCTTAAGGTGCCAAAGGAAAACCTGAAACTGTTAAAACCTGTTGCCTCCAGATCTACTAAAAAGGGTGGAATTGGGTGATTTATGAGGGACTGGCTTCACACCTTTGGGCAAAAAGACAAATAAGGAGAGGCCACTTTTTGCATCACTCAACATGGAACAGGAATGGCAAAACATACCTGCCAGCAGGCTTAAGGAGAATGCAGTGTAAAACACTACTGCTGTTTTACGTCTGTTTCCCTAGGAAACTAAAAAAAGGTTGGGTAATAATTCAAAGCATTTTGGTCTGTTTAGATCTGAAGGGTTAACAGTGTGAGCAGTTTTTTGTCCAGAGACTAGCTTAAGGAATGATGATGTTACATGTTCTTAATCTAAAGAAGGTCACAAAGAGAATGCTTTGGTAGTGAAGTGTAGACTGAAGGCACAAATAAAGAAGGGGATATGGAAGAAATAGCTGAAGGAGAGTAAGCCCTTAGGGGTAAGGTTGTTATATATGAATACAGTCTCTCTGTGTGAAGTGTGAGTTTAGTACAATTTACTAGGGCTTGCCATTCCCTCACTAGCATCAACCACTAAAATGTGCTTACTTCTGTCACAGGACATCATCATAACATGATGTTGTACAGCCTCCTAGTTTAGATTAGAATGTTGTCTGCTCAGATTGGGCACTATGAGACCAGACTTTCCTAATAATAGGGAGCAAATCTTTTATTGAGTGCTAAGGTCAGAAATAGATGGCTTTACTTGCAGTGTTATTCCAATATGCCCATTTTTGCAATGAAAAGCTGGAATAATACTCATAGTGTAAGTGTCCTGATTTTCAGTTTTTATTAGTAAAATGGTGTCTGAAGAAATAAGAAATGCAGCTATATGTACAATATTTCTTTTCAGTGTGCATTGGTACTATTAATGCACGTATTTATAAAGCTCTTAACTTCCATAAGAAAAAATAATTTGTGTGTAAGAAAATACTGGTTTGTGACATATTTTAGATTTTCTTAGGATAATATTTGACTCATTTTGCAACAAAGCAGTAGTAAATGGGAAGGGGGGAAACAAGATGCTTTTGTTTGAAAATATGTGAGTTAAAAAAAGCTGGCTAGCTATATGCCTGACTGGTTACTGAAACACTGAAAGAAATGTTACTAAGTGTGGAATTACATCATCTTTCATACATACACAGAAAAAGCCCAAGGAAATATCATTTGTCATAAGACCTACGCTGCATAATCTGAAATGCCACTTTAATGCTAAGAGCAAAAGAATTAAAAAAGCCAACCAAACAAAAGGCACACAAAACCCCCAAGAGCCTAAAGAAAGTAGTGGTGAACAATTCAAATTAAATCAGTTTTTTACTGAAATAAAAGAAGGTGAGGAAGAAAAAATCTTCAGTTCATTTAATAATTGCAGTTCAAAGAGATAAAAACCCCAGCAGTGCATAGACAGAGAATATTGAATACATTAATGTACCTTTTATATTTTGTTCCTACCTCAACAGAACATTATGATTATTTATAAAATCTGATGCTGGAATCATAAAAATTTAGTTAGTGCCTTTCTTTGCCTGCAGATCTGAATCCCATTTCCATGTCCAAGACTGCAAAAAAAGGGCTTTGCACTGGGGACTCCCAACAACATAGAGTAAGGGAGAGGGGAGAGTAGCCTCAGCTCCCTCCAAAATCGAGGCTCTCACATAATAATGTCTGTTGGCATCCCTGCAGTGGTTTCAGACCTAAGGTGATATGTGCTTACTAAATGACATGTTTTTCTGAAAGCTCAGAACAGCCACAGACTCTGTGAGCCGGAAGCTGGACCTCAGACAACTCCTTGAGATGGCAAAAACAAAGCCCCTGCTTAGCTGAGTTGAAGCAGGATTGATGGACTTTGTGCTAAGATTCATGTTGTCCTGCTTTCCATGCTGCTTAACACTGTGTATTGGACTTTCTGCAGACACACAGAGAGGAAAAGATCCAACTTTCTCAAGGCTGGTGTAGACTAGAGAGAGGTAGCCTCAAAAGCATGAGATAAACGGTTGCATTTATCTCAAAGGAACAGGCGGGATCTTTCTTGCAGCCTTTATTTTCAGATGTTACATACATTTCTGTGACAGACAAATGCAGATATTTAGTGAAGCAGAGCTGAACACATAGCTTTAGAGTGAAAAAACAGATCAAGTTCTCCATGGTTTCTCCATTACACTGAAAAAAACCCAAAACAATCAAATCCTATCTAGATAGAGGTTTAGTTAATATTCCCATTGGGCAGTTAATGTGAATTGCGCTTGTTATGAACTATCTGCAGGGTTTTCAGGAAGATAAGGTCAGACATCTTCAAACCAGACAATACAGAGTTAAAACTGGCCAGTGGTGCTCACTGGAGCTTCATGTGTTTGAGAGTAATGAAATGGCAGTTACAGAGTGAAATGGCGTCTTTTTACATTAAAAAAAAAAAAAAGCAGATGCATGTGTGAAAGCAAAATAAGTGAGCTCCAGTGTCAGACTGAGGCTGGAGCATGTATGTGTGGAGCACAGGACCTTCCTGGCCATCCATGGCATCAGCTCTTCAGAGTATGCGCCTGGTGGACCTCGGTGTTGGCTATTACTCAAATCCATAATAGCGTAGGACTTGCTAGCTAAGGGGCTGTTTTTCTCCATGCATGGACTTCACAGTTATTTGTGACTCATAAATCCATAATAGTTTGGGGCATGCTGGCTAGGGGCTGTTTTTCTCCATGTTTTGTACTGTCCCCTTTACATGCACTAGAGCTATTTCCAACTGATACAGCCTTGTTTTGTAAGGAAGGAAACTGGTGGCAGGCTGGTCAGAATTGGGCTGTAGCCCACTTGGATTTCTAATATTTCAATGTCTTTTAATTTAAAAGTGCAAGGAATCTTTAAATTTCCGAGTCCGCTTTACGACTCTTGGCCCGAAATAGTTAATTCTTTAAACTACAGCTCATGTTGCAAAGCTGATTTACAGGCTTGTTACTTTGAGAATGTGCTTTGAGCATGGAGAGACTTCTGCTTTTGTAAGAATTTTTGAGGTTTCACTGTTTTATTGTTTCTTTTTTATGGCAGAGCAGTTAAGAATTGAGAATAAGTATCTTTTATAGTGTTAACATGCAATATATATATATGCATACGTATAGATGTGTATACATATATATAAAATGAAACAGAGGTTTAGTGTAAGTACTGAGCATTAAAAACTGTGGAAGGTACAGTACTTTTCCACCCTCCCTAAAATGTTATACCGCTCTCCTAAAACAGGATGTAGAAAAACTGTAATTAACCAATTGAAATATATGGAGTCAGATTATTAATCAAGTGCTCATTTGGGACTAAGTCCTGGTCCTGCTGAAGTCACTGGAAACAAAGCATGCGGAGAACCTCAGCTGAAGTGCTGAGTACCTTTGAGAACTGGTCCTCTCTTTCCAGAGAACTGGAAAGATGTATTTGAGATTCACCTGCGGAGGAAACTGTAGCATGACAAGACCAGGATGTCCCCATTCAGAAGGACTGTCTTGGATGGAAATAGCCACTGCTCTGATTGTAGCTTCCCCTCGTTCTTCCAGGTGTGTCTGCTCAGCTGACCAGCACTCGTCTCCGTCGGAACACCTCCGTGGGCACCCCGTTCTGGATGGCTCCAGAGGTCAGGTTCATGTTTCAAAACATTTTTGTCACTGGTTATTCTGCATTTCTGCTCACTCTTTGTCTTTCTTTTCTGGTCCTTTCACCAAATGAAACAGCAATGTACTTTTAAAAAGTGTTAGACCTTTTTTTCTTACACATTTGCAAGGATTAAATTAAAATGGGGTTTATTTTTGAAATTACAAGATTAGAGACAGGGAGTAAGACATTGAATTGCTTACTAAAATGTGGAAGAATTTAGGGTAGTACTATTGATACTTTCCAGCCTTTCAAGCTCTGAAACTATAGGTATCTCCCCAAGGATGGAAGGAGCCAAGGTTGGTATTATAATATATTATAGCTTCTATTCTTTGACTTCTACACCTGAGAAATTTTTAATACTACGTATACATAGCAGACAGCAATCTATGGAAGAGGTTATTATGAATGAAGAAGATGTACTGTGATTCTGTGAAGGTTTTCTCAGACTGAAATTGAAGCATATAAAGATGTCTTTTAAGCTGAGACAGGAAAAATATTTCCTTGTAAATAAGCTTATCTACTTAGAGTATTTGTGTGCATACAAACACATGCAAGTACATCTGTTTATAGCACATGAAACTGCTCTATTTATGCATATTTATTAACACACTCTATTCATACACGTTGGTCTAGCCTTATAACTAATGGCGTATATGTTGGCTTAGATATGCAGCTAATTGGATGAAAAATTTTAGATTCATCCAGCATTGTGGATGAGCTGAAATGTATTTGAAATTAAATACTTCGCTGTGATCCAATGGCAAACACTTTGTCCAGATTCACTTGATTGGGAAATTGGCTGATTTGGTTGAATAAGGATCCAGTAAGGTGAATTCAGCTTCTGCTTTCCTGATTGTTTCACTTCATAGAGAAGCAGTATAGTTACACTGATTACTTAGCAGAAACAGTCTGTATAAAAGAGTTGCAGGGTTGCTGAGTTTCCTCCTATTTCCTCAGTCATGGGATGTAGTTTATCACCTTCAGCTGAAAAAGCCATGGATTTGCACCTTTTGTCATATCAGGGAACATCTGGCCAGAGAATGTGGTGTTCATGGACACCTGGTTTCTCTAGCTTAAACATTGCACTTTTTTTGAGCAATTGGATGGACATTTTAGCTTTCTAAATATGTGCATGTCTGTGTATTTCACTGAATATTCTGTGAGAGATTCCTCCAGCTGTGGGAGTACTCTTAAATTTGGACATTTGTCCATCCAATGACTATCCCAGTATTTTAATCCACCAGGTGATTGCCTGTGAGCAGCAGCTAGACAGCTCCTATGATGCTAGATGTGATGCATGGTCACTGGGTATTACTGCAATAGAGTTGGGAGATGGAGATCCACCCCTTGCTGATTTGCACCCTATGAGGGCACTCTTCAAAATACCAAGGTAATACCCTGATGTTTTTATTTGTTGGTGGGTTAGACTGAACTTTTTCCTTAACTGTTACTTTCCTCAAACTTAGACCACATAAGTTTGTGGACTTTTTTCGTATTATTTTTACTCAGAGGGAGGTTAGAAATATTTTGTCCAGCTCTGTTTTCTGCAGTCTCTGCTTCAACCGTGTGTGCACATTGAGGAGTTCAGAGCTGACTGTAGCTACATTGAGAAAAAGTCATAAGGCCTTCTCCTGAGTGGACCGCTGCCACATGAGCACAGGGCTTACTTGAGTCCTGTACATTCTGTTACAAAGAATGACTTGTGATAGAAATACTGAGTCTGAATATGCCACTGTGGTGAACAAGTCTCATACCTGTCTTCAGGAGTTTTTTCCTGTCCTTTGAAACAAAGGCTGTTGCAACTCACATTTTGGCTGCAGCTTTTCATTAGCATGTGCTGTTTCTGGCAGTTCCAGTGTTGCTGTTGTTGGGCAGTGCAAATTAAAACTTCTTTTGTGATTTTTGCTTTGAAGCTGAAGATAAAAGTAGCCAAAGTGCCACTTCTGACATTTCAAAGAACATCTCCAAGTCTGTAGGTAATGATCACAGAGTAGTTTGTGGGTTTCACTCTTAACAGCTGGAGCAACACCACAACAGCTGAGACCACGTATTATATGCAAGTGCTTTGAGTCCTTTTCAGCCAAGGCACCTAAATTAGTTTAAATTACCATTAGGTTTAAGAAGTCTTGACTGACTTGGCACTGAAGCAGAGTATGAATGCTCTTCTAACCCTTGCTTGCTAAGGGAAAAGTAGTTGCAAACTACTGTGGTCAGTCACTGCAGCTAGGACTTCAAAATACTTCTGTTTTATACTCTTACAAGCTGTGGGCACCTTTCTGCCCTGGAGCAAATATAAGATCAATACCCTTTCATTCCACTAAGTAAAACCTGAAAGTGATAGAGTAAACATTTCTCAGCACTTAAAGAAAAGCCGTTATTGTTGATTGAAAAGAGACGGGAAGTCATCTCGATTGACTGAAAAGAGACAGCAAGTCACCTTGTCTATCAGTCATTCCTTTATTCTGCGTGACCATTCCCAGTGTAAATGGCACCTCTGAGTGGAAGAAGACTGTCAAGACCATTTCAACCAAATTAACAGCTAGAATAAACAGCTCTAACAATAGAAAAGAAAGAAGTAGTATCTACTTATAATAGATCTGTATTTAGACCTTCACTTCACTTCTGATTATCTTCTGATGAACAAAGAATAATTAATAAAGAACCAGTTCCTTTGGCCACTTTGTTCAGCAAGTTGATTAATTCAGTCCTTCTGAGAAAACTTACAATAGAATTTTTTTTAAAAAATTCTGGTAAGGAAGTATAGTGTTTCAGGCTCGAAAAAAATAAACTTGCCGTTATAAGTGAATAGTGATTAATTGGTTGTTAGTTTAATTTCTGTTTATTGATTTGATTGAAAAAATTACAGTGATTCTTAGCTACAATTGGTAGATCATCTCAATGGTATTTCTCCTTATTAGTTATGTAAAGTAGGAGACCAATGAGGCATTGCATCATCCACCCATGCTCCTTTTACCAGTGGAAATCAATATCTTTTTTCAGTGGCTTTCTAAAACTCATTACTCAGCCTGCTTTCACACATTGTTTTTGTCAGTTGAGTACCTTATTAACTTATCATCACACTGACCTTTGCAGGAATCCTCCTCCAACACTACAGCAGCCTGAACTGTGGTCACCTGAATTTAATGACTTCATTAACAAGTGAGTAACCACTGAGATCACTCTGGCTGAATATGGAAAATGTGTAAAAGTAATATGTAAAATATTACTATATTCTCTGTAAACATCTATTGCAACTCATAGTCTTCCTTAAAAGGCTAGTTTGTAAATCCAGTTTGGCTTCCCAGTGAGGCACCAGATTTAAAACATGAAATATCATTTTAACACACTTGACATTTCTTAATTTAAAGAATATTTAGTTTTAAAGTGCAGTAATTTAACTTCATGGACTCAAGAATTCTGTGAAATCATATAAATTTTGGTGCAGAGCTGTTTTGATTAAGATGGATGTATTTATTATGGAGGCATGAATGAACTCCAGACAAGCATTTCAAAACTTAACTGTGAACCCTCAGTGATCATGTTTTTTTCTGCCAGCACAGGTGCTTGACTAAAGATTATGAGAAGCGTCCAACAGTCTCTACCCTTTTGCAGCATGATTTTATTAAGCAAATTGAAGGAAAGGAAAACGTGCTACAAAGGCAACTCATGGAATTTATTGACGTTCATCAACAAATGGGAGTCACTGAAAAGGCAAGGTAAAAGTACCTAAAAAGTAGACCAGTTGGAACAATGTTGATACTTCCACTGTTTCAGAGTTAGTCGTGCTCAGAGAAAGATTCAACCCTTATAACATTAGCTGACAAAAAGCCAGAAAGCTTAATATTTGGGGTCTCCTGTACAGCCAATGGAAAGAGAGGGACATCATGATTCACATATGGGATGTTAGAAGTGCCTCCCCTTTTTCCTGTGATTCAAGATGTAGTCTTAGATCCCAGCTTTTAGACAGCTAAAGTTAGCTGAAATTAATGCTTGGCATTTTCTAATATTTGCATGGTCAGCTGATGCTTAGTTTGAGCAAATATGCTAAAAATAGCTAGTTAGAGTCCTGAAGGAATTGCATGTTCCTGACTGAAAGAAGTGATAGTGGTAGCAGACCATATTTTGCAAACTTCAAATCTTGTGTCTTATAGAATAGATACTTTCATTTTTCCACTAGTATTTGGTGATATCAATTCTGAATAAATCACTTAATACCTGATGGCTTTGATTTAAAATACTTGAAAATGTCTTGGCTCAATTTTACAATTGAAAAAAGCCCCCAGTACACTGATGTATCAGATGTGAAATGTAGTAGATTAGTATTGATGTACTGTTGGTGTTACTGCTCCTGTACTTCAAGATAAAGCATGATGATTTTTCTTTTTTTTTTTAATGGAATACAAAATGTAAAATACATTTTGGCAGTATCATCTATGTGGAAAAAGCTTGTTAAAATATGCCACATTTCCTTTCACATGTTGGTAGTAACAATATATACAGGAGTCTGCAATTCTAATTCTGTAGAATTTTCTATTTACTCTATGCTTTGAAGATAAAAATAAAAAATATATTTCTAAATAATTTATGATATTGAAGTTTTCTTTGACTTTAAGTGGATGTGGGATGACTAGTACTTTCTCTTTTCTGACATCTCAGTATAAAACTATGCATTTGGCTGAAATTTAAGTCTCAGACTGGATTTACATGCTCTATATATTGTAGACTTGACATTTGCCTAATCCAGAAAGATTCTCAAATTCAAATAAGCTTATTGGATGTCAGTGCTGAGCACTAAACCAGCCACATAATCCAGACTTTAAATAGCATTTATTTATAAAACACAAGGAAATGAAATGTGGTAAATTACATTAATTTAATATACTCTTGTGATATTGGTCCTTTTAAAGCCTAAATAATTTTGAAAATATCAAGTTTCTAAGTCAACTAGACATTTTTACCTTTTTACATATTTTATAGAACTCATGTTTGTTTTCTATCATCATACTCTTTTTTTTTCCCAAATTCTTTATTTCTTTTCATGTAAATGCTGCATAAAGCAAACTACATGAACTTTTTTTCCTGGTTTTACAATGCAAACATAAAGAAAATGGCCCAGTTTGAATGTGCATAGAGCAGTCAAGTGGCACAAGAACAGGATGATCTACTGGTATTTTCTTTGTCCTGTTTAATTTAAATGTCATGGTTAAACTGAGCATGGTGCTAATTTCAGTTTAACAGTTTAAAATACTAACAAGTAGTATTTCCTTCTAAATGATTATGTGATGCTGTAATTTTGTAAAACATGCTGTAAGACTGACTAGAGAATAGTGTTTGTGACTGACTACAGAACAGTGTTTGGGTTTTTTTCTGCTGTGAATGATAAGAGATTATACAAAGGTATTTGAATTCAGTAGTCATGCTTTTTCTAAAGTCTTTTAATACTAATCATATGTATCTTCTGACCTTCAATCTGCACGGAGCAAAGGGTGTTAAGAGCAGTGTCTGTACAGAAGTACCATATAAATCTGGTTTAGAGTCAAGACATAGGCTGTATAGCGACAAGTTCCCTGGAAAGAGCTGCTCTTTTCTTGCTTATGCTGTTCTGTGACTGTTTCTACACTGATGTGTTAGGGCCTTACTGTGGAATTTCTGAATTTTCACCAGTTCCTGGCAACTTTTCCTTGTAAAACTTCTTCCTGATTTCCAACTCACACTCTCTCAGTCCCAAATTTGAAGGCATAACTCTCCTCCTTCTTGACAGTGGGAGTAACAGTGTGAGGCAGGTAGTTTAAGGGATTAAAGATCTCTTCCTTCCACTGAGGGAAGAAATCCTGCTAGCTGTGTTGTGTTATATAAATGGGCATGGTATATAAAGTCAATACATTTGGTAATGTTGACTTAAAGCTGAAAGTAAGGAATCCAGTTATTTTCTCAGTATGTGTTTATTCTCCTCATCAACAGTTTTATATTTCAAAAGAAAAAGGAAAAGTACTTGAAAAGTAATAGCTGAGGTCCAGCCACTGGATCTTACTGTGTGCACTGTTTCTGTTTTCACTCCAAATCAAGTCACCTTCTTTGCCCATTGTGCTGAGGTGTCATTTGGTTCTGACTGCCTTCTGCACTGGTAGTCTGTTGATGTGCTTGTGATCTTATCTTGTTGTTTGCTGAATGTGCAGTTAATACAGTTCAAAAAGAAAAGCTCATATTACATTATGTCACATTCTCGGTGATTTTTTTGCAGAAGGCCTTTTCCTCAGATCCAATCTTTGTGCACTGTGTGTGCTCAAGAAGAATGTGTAGTCTTTAGTCACAGAGTGGAGCCACCCTGAAGTCATTTCTCATTAGCACCATTGCTCCTGAGGTATTTTCTAACAGTGAGGGGTCACTGAGTCCTTAGGACTCTCAGAACTTTCCCAAAGTTGTCATTCTAGTGAAGAGGAACCAAGGTTTATGTTCTGCATTGTGCTGCATCCTTTCAAGAGATGAAACAAAGAGAAAGAGAGCCCACCAAGCACCTGAGTAACCAGAGAAATCTTAATTAATACTCATAAAACCTTAAATGCCATAGCCTTACTCCAAACTTAATAAAAGTGGTAGAGAATGGTACTGTTTTTGCAGTAGCCTTTGAGCAGTGTTATAGCACTAGAATATATTGTGCTACTCAAGACTCAAAAAAGCATGAATACTAGCAATGAACTTCATTGCAAATTCCACTTTTTTACTTTGAGCAAATGCAGTACATTTTTCTTTAAAGTCATCACTTTTTTATGCTAAAAATATCTATTTGCAACTTAACCTTTCCTAGCTCAGAACTCAGGCTGAAATTACAATGGAAATAGCAGGAGAAAACATCCCTTGATACATTAACATCTTCTCATGGCATCGTGACTGAAACATCTCTAAAATCTGCTGCTTGAAATGATGAAGTAAGCTATAGGAGATAAATTCATGTTAGAGAAGAGGTGAAACAGCCAAAGTTGCACACTTAGTGCAATTAATTTTGAGGGTTTTTTTGTGAGGAGAGTCGCTTTCAGGGCAGGGGTCTTGCACCTGACAAGGGCCTTCAGAGTATAGCTGTTTAAATTTATAATTAGTGATGCAAATAGTTATTAGAAATGAGCGCTGCAGCATATACCCCAAAACAATTCTAAAAATACACTTCTTGCTAGGCCGAAAGAGGGAAATAAAAACCTGCACTGTAAAGAATTTTACTTCGCAACAGAAATAGATGTCTTTGAAACGACTTTCAGAACTGTCACATCTACACCTGACAGTCAGGATTGTAAGACTTTTATCTTGAGTTGTTTGGCTGTCGTCTTCTTGACTGCTCTTACAATAATCTCTGCAGAAATATGCAATGATTAGTACATTGTGTATTTCCTGGGAATTGTGAGTCATTCCAGAATGAGCTGTATATACGAGGGATATTCAGTGCACCAGGATTTCAGCAAATGACTCTGGTCCCCAGATTAAGAGTCATCCTTATATACTCTCTAAATAATTGTGGGAAAAAGATCTATTCTACTGCAAAGTGATGCAAAGTTTTGAGTGAGGTGAATTATCCTCCTAAGAGCTTGTCCTTCTATATTGCCCATGTAGGGATAGCACTGAAATCAGTAACAGGATACTAAGCAGTTGTTTTATTTAACTATTTGGAAAGGTCAGGGAGATAATTTCACAGAAGTTCCTGTACAACATGCAAAAAGGGGGTTGTCAATTTATTGACTTCTATTAAAAGCAGTGAGTACTGTATAGTTTCCTTTCGTGACTTTCCCTGATTGCATAGGCTTGTGTCACTCATTTTCAGGGTGTTCACTCTGTCCCAGTCTCTCTGACTCATCCTGCCAGTGGAAAGCAGCTGACAGCAATCCTTCAAGTTCAGCTCTGCAGGGCAGGCTGTAGTAGAGGGTAGGCTTGACAAAAAGTAGTACGAGGAACAGAATAAGATAGTACATGCAGAGTCCAGTGCTGTCTTGGTCAAGGTCTCCAGATGACATCTGGATTGGAGTAGTGGCTGAAATGGGAGGCTTTAGAGTTCCAGTCCAATCTTTGTGCCCTTCAGGCCGGTTTTTCCTCTTCTGGAACTCAGTGTGGGCTTTGTTATAGCAAGAAATGTGTACTTTGGCATTGAGAACACTCCTGTGTAGGATGGCTGTGCTGCAAACTTCTCTCAGGCTGTAGAAGCAGTAAGGAGTTCTGGGAACAAACACCTTAGAATAAGCAGATCTCCAGTCCCATATGCTTCTTGCTAATAGACATCTTTATATCTGAATAATGTTCTTTCATGTAATACAATGGACAACAGCAATGCCTGAATGAAGAATAGTTTACCTTCTGAAGAAAACAGGAGGAAGATGTTCCTCCTGCATGCAGAGCTCCTCAGGAGAAATACTTTGCAAGTGGTACTTTACTGTTGTGTCAGTCCATTTGCTCAGCAACTCGTTTCTCCTGAAGGTAGGACACCTCAACAGGCATTGCTTACTCTTGAAGCTTCTACTTTGTCTTCTCAGTATGGCTCTGACCACAGTGCATGGGTCTGACTCATGAAGGTAATAAGGAACTAACACCAAAGAGTCCTTTTAGAGATCTATCTGCTTAGTTAAGAACACATATTTTCCTCTGAAATTTGTCTGGGATACAGCAAGTATAGCCTTGAGGCTATTGTGAAGGACCAATAATCTGGTTTTCTTACAGGTCATGGTAAAGCAGCACAAACTGCGTCACATGGATTGTGCAGAGGAGGATATGATCCAAGTGTCTGGGCAGAGGCCACCTCTGAATCAAAAGCCCCGTAGCTCTGCAGGGCAACAATGTGCGCTCAGCAACATTGCATAAGCTGCAGCACAGGTCCCTGAGACTGCAGCCAGTGGTGTGACTCATTTAAATAAAGAGGGGAACGCAGGTTTGTCTGCAAAGCATTGCGCAGATGCAGCTGGAGTCTTATCACTGGAGTCTTACACTTTCTAAAGTCAGGTACAGATTTTTCATAGATGTCAGACTGTAGTTTTATTTAAGCATATTTCACAAGATATATCTGTTGAAGACAAAATTTTGATTTTAAGTGTGAATTTATATTGCTTTGTGCACCCTCCAGAGAAATAGAATCACCAGCAAAGACAGATCCTCTACAAGTTTTTCTGTGTTGCTTCTTTGTCATTTTACTGCTGTTTGTAACTGCTGGGAGCTGTACAGGTGTTTCCACCTTCACCTTACAAAAACTTGATTATTTTTATTTTCTTCTTTACACCCAGACTAAGGCCAGCCCTTTTCCTGTCACTTTTTAGTCTGTAGATGATTCTCCAACCGGTTTAGGCAGCGAGTTCAGCAGGGCATCATGAGTCACACTTTCCCTTTCATGGTATTTTTGGAACTATCAGAAATCTTTTAAATACATTCTGACAATTTGAAGAAGAAAAAGCTGCAGTTGCCTCATTTTGATTTAACTGAATCTTGAAAGATAAGCAAGGGAGGGGGGTATTGGTGTGAAGGAGAATGCACAAAAACAATGCTGTCATGACTTATTTTCTTGTCCATACTGTGTTGATGTTTCTGGCCTTTAGCTGCCTGAATTGCTTGTCGAGCATGGCTGTAAGACTCAATGCCCCCAACAAATTTTTGAGCAGAACAAAGATACATGGTTATTTAAGTTCACAGTGTCTGTGTGCATGATCTTAATGAAATTTCAGCATTGATGGCAACAGCACTGATGTGGGTTTTTTTAAGTGGTTGGAGAAAAGCAGTGTAACTGCCCTTGAGGGGTCTGTGCCCTTTGACAGCAAAGTGGGAAAATATTGTGTTCTGCAAATCTGCCACTCTTGTGTACTCTGGAGAATGGAGAATATAATCTGATCCAACAAGCACTACTGTTCTCATAATGTCAGCTGAAGAGGATTACAGGAGAATCGATTTTATGTAATTAAACTTCCCTGGCATACATAGAGATTGTTTCCTTAAAAGAAAAAAAAAGTAGAAAAAGAAAACCATCCATGACTGGAGCATTCTCCTCCCACTCTGCAAGGCAATTGCTGGCTTCCTACATTAAATGAAAAATGGTTGTTAAAACTAAACCTGGGAAATAACCACTCTCTCATTGATATGCAGTAACATTTAAGGATTTAACATATTAAAAAAATATGTGTTCAATGTGTAACAATTCCACCAGAAATGGAAATTTTGGCAGGTGCTTTGTTTTCAGTCTTCCTTCAGCAATAGAAAAAATAGAACAGCAGAGCTTGACATAGTCCTGCATTTCCCACACCTTTCCCTCATGTACATGTTGATAGGTCTCTCTCAAAGTCACACTGGTATTACATGCACCCACTGGACACAAAATGATCTTCATACAGGTACAAAGGATAAATTGTTTCAACTGTCCAAATTATTTTTTTTAATTAAACTGTTAAAAAGAGGTCTAAATAGGAGTGTGGATTATAGAGAGGATAGATTTCTATTGAGATTGTAGGATATTGCCTGCGCCTCTGACTTTGAATTCAGTAATGTCCTTTAGCTGATAAGTGCAAATCAAACAGCAGCAGATGTTGCAAGACTGAAGAGTTAATGTAAAACTTAATATTACCACATCCTTTTTTAGTACAACCTGGGGCTACCAGAAATTGTCTTGATATTATTGCAAGGACAGTACTATCAGGACAGCTCTTGTGGTACAAGTACCAAAGGAAAGGGAAGAAGAGGTCAAACCTATGATGTAGATCCTGTCAATCCTATGGTTCCTTGTTCTTCCTGGTCACTTAGCCTCCTCACTGGATATGGTGCTGCAATATTGGCACAGAGACTGTGAAACTATGCTAGCTCTTCCAATGAAGTCTTACATGTTTGTGTCTTGATATAAAGGTTGCAAAATTACTCATCTATGGGTGTGATACCCCTGCCTTTGCACTGTGGATAATTAACAGACTCCAGCGGTAGCTGTCACCTGTATAAAGGAGAAAGAAACTGCAACTTTACTGGCACCAGGTTGAGGACAGACGATTCTGTCATCCTCAGGGAATGATTGTTAGAGACAAGAGAAATTGAAAGAAGTGCTACATGAAGAGCACTCCTGTCTGGATTTCCATCATCCACACTGTGATTGCACTTACTGTTTGGGAGGGCATCATCTGCCCATTTCTGCCAGTCCCTTTTCGTTAATGGCAGTTAGTAATTGCACCAAGTCAGTGCCAGCTTGACTTTCTGCACCTACATCCCTCATCAGTGCAGCCAGCATGACCTGAAGTAGCACTCATTAACTAGGTGATGTTCATGGAACAGGTATAACCCGTTATACTCTGAAGTAGATCTCTGAGTGTTCAGAAGTCTCAGCTTTCCGCATCAGTGTGATGTTCACTCACTCAAACTTTCCATCTTGGTGTGGCTACACTCTTTCTCCTGTCATCTGTTCACTGTATGTCAAGGTTCTTGCTTGGGTAGAAAACACCTGTCTGCTTTTACTCATGCAAAATATCCAAACATCAGAATTAAATAAAGAATTTCCCTGGTCTTGTCTGGGATCAAGGTAAAGAGTGAGTGCTTCACACAACAGTTTCCCTGCTGTCTCAGTTTACCAAGGTATATGTTCCTTGTGTTTAAGAGGTGCCTTCCTACCTATGTCATCAAGGGGAGTGAGGTTGTATCAGGAGATCAGATTTACTTGATAGATTTTCAATTGCTTGTGCCTTATTGCTTGATTTAGTTTGTGAATTCTACTGTTACTTATCCAGTTTCCCTTTTCCTTATTTTCCCTTTTCTCATAAAGCAAGTATAACTAATGTGAACTGTAAACCTTGCATTCTCTGCTGCTTTTGCTCTATTTAGCAATGCCTTTACTCATGGATAAAGAATAATCCAAGTCTCTGGGAATTTTCTTGCTAGTTAAAATAAGACTATATAAAGGGGGTTTTTTGTTTGTTTGTTTGATTAAAAGAGAAAAGAAATCTAACTTTAAGACAAATTTAAATGTGAAGTTTAACTCTGGTAAGAAAAACATTTGAAATTTTGTTTCCTTCTCTTGTTATGATCTTTTTTCCTGTAGAGTCCAAGACAATTTGGTCAAGATGCATTTCACTTACCCCAGTGGTTCTGTAGCACTTTATTCTACAGTGTGGTCATCTTGGCAAGATTTTAGAGCGTTGTTGCTACTAAGCTAGAAATGCTTCCATCCTGAGTGCTTTGCATCATCTTTGACATACTATTTTGTCATACACCCCTGATTTTGTCCTATCCATAATTTTTATCTGGATCCTTTTTGCATGTTGGTGCCAGAGTTTGGTTGTTAGATGCTTTATAAATATGTAATTTTTTTTTACCTGTATTGCAAAGCTCCAGTCTTGCAGCTGATGTAGGGGTGTGATATAAGTAAGTATCCATACAGTGACAAAGTTCTTCATGGTAGCAGTTGTGGGATCAAATCACAGCTTTTGTATTGTCAAGTACAGGTCTCCTGCACCAAGAAGTTGACTCCTGTCCTGCTATCTAAACATTTCTGTGTTTAGATTGCAAACAAAGGAAAGCTGGAATGTTTTGGCCTTCAAGATGATTACAGATGCAAGATCTGCTCTGTTGCCTTACAGGAGACTGTATGTCTTTCTTTTCTAGATTTGAACGTATTCATACAAAGAAAGGGAACTACAGTAAGTCAATTGTTTCAAACCAAGAAGAGGTAGATGACCTAGCAACCTTGGAGGTACTGGATGAGGTAAGAACCTCTTTTTTCGTGTTTTCCTGAAGAGTAATTACATATTAAAACACTATGGTGTGCTTTTCGTTTTCAAATTCAACTGTATTGTCACACTTTAAGTATGTAAGTGTACGATGACATTTCACCGCTTTATGCCAAACATTTTATATAAGATTTACTGTGTCAGAAAGGTTCCCACTCAAAGGTAAAACAATCTCTGCGGTTACAGCTGTAGACCAAACAATCTTGTAGCACCATTGGCTTAACAGAATTTATATAACTGGATTTTATTACAGCTGAATATCCAATTTGCAATGGTGTGTTAACCTGAAATGGGTCAAGGTCCGAGACCTGTCTTCCCCGTTGCTTAAACATTCAGAGTTATCTTAAACTAGCTTACTATACTCTCCCACACTGGGTTCTCACTGATTTATTTTGGTGTGGAGATGCATGAGGATCCATTTATGTCTGCTGAGGCTCTGACTTGTCAATGCCTGCTGGTGAACTTTTGACAAAATTACTGATACGAATATCACTGGTTTGTCAGAGTTCAAAAATTAGTCCACTTGGAGCAGGGGAACATAGCATAAACAGGGGAGGAAATCTGCTGTATTAATGCTTTAAGCTTCAAAACCAGAGAGAAGAATCAAGCCACAGCACATTATCTGCAGATCTTGGAGGCCTGGTGATTGAAAACAAACTGTCATTCTTCATCTACTGGGCTGTACACAGACTATAATTCACATTCTCTTATCTGTAAAACTTCTCTGGTATATTGTATCTTTGTCAGTCCAGAATACTCAGTGGGGCACTTGACCTGGTAAAGTATGTAATGCTGACAGCTCACAGAACATCTTCCATCTCCAAGGGCTCGGTTACAGTAGTTTGATATTTAGTTAATTCTAACTGAGCTAATCCAAACTTCATCTACTGCACAAAGTTCAGGTTTAAGCATTTTTTTAGTATTGGGAAGAGTAAGACTGTTTTTTTTTTTCTTTTACCACGGAACATATAAACAATCCAAGCTAAAGAGATTTTATTGCTCAAAAAAACCAGACAAGCCAGAATATATCACATCTCCTCAGAGACAGAGCATCCTCATGGAAGTTCTCAGGAAGCCGCTCCAGTTTAAAACCTCCTTCACTTATGAAGGGCAGCTTCTCAGAACTGTATTCTTTCTTCCACTCAATTTTTTCTTCCAGTTTAGATAGTCCCATCATCAGAGCAAGACAAGAGACCTTCTATTGGTGCAAGAAATAATTTCTAAAAGGCCAGAAGTTCCCCTAAAATAATTCTCTAATGTAAATCTAGTTACGGCCAAAAGGAAAGAGAACACTGAAAACCAAAAAGGAGAGAGAGCACTCAAAACAAAAAAGTTTATCAAGGCAATGGAAACCCAAGATTTTCTCCTTATGCTTTCTCATGAAGGAAATATAATCACTACAGCTGTTGAGAATTTAGCTTTAAAGTGTATTAACCAGGACACAGTGCACAACACTGTGAACAGATGGATGAGGAAGGAAAGCAATCCCTTCTGTAGTCCTCTGCTGCCAATTGTTCTGTTTCAGTGTGCATGGGGCCTAAATATTTTCACATGTACCTCAGATTAGTCTTGAGGCTGGTTTTAATTTCTTCATCCAACTCTGTGGCCTGTTTTGATTGGAAGCATAACCAGGCACTTTACTTACCTAGCTGTGTAAGCATAAGAAGCTGAGGAAAATTACATCAAGAAGTTTGAATGCCACTAATGCGCCCTTCTTTTTTCTTGGTTCAAGGAGAACTGGCTCTGCACCAGCAAAGAACAATCACAGCAGAGACTGATTGTTAATACAGAAAGATGTCTTTTTTTACGCTAATAGGAACCAAACAGTTGAGCATCTGTGTTATATCGTAACTGAGAGTAATGTTAGAGCAGCTGTAATGGCTTGAGTTATGGACTCAGTCATATGGCTCTTGCTTAATAAGTTACATGAAACTGTAGTATTAAAAATGTAGACAGGACTGTCTCATGAAAACCTCTGATTAACTGCATAAAAGCAATACATATTAACTCCTTTTTCTGCAGCCACTTGGGGATCTCTAAGTATATATATTGTTCAAAGTGAGTTTGGACACAAAAAATTAGAAATGCCAATGTGTTTGAAAATATTACTTACTTTTGATCGTGATCAGTTGTATTCCTGACTATCAATACCTTCCCTCCCTATCCTCATTTGTTGAAACTATATAAGTATTTTATACATTTTCATATTATTCTTTTTTCCCCATGTGATTCATTGTTCCTGTTCCTTCTCCATCAGAATACAGTAACGGAACAGTTGCAGAAGGGTTATGCCAAGGATCAGATCTACACATATGTTGGGGACATTCTCATCGCTGTCAACCCCTTTCGGAACATAGATATTTATTCTTCACAGGTGTGAAAATCTAGGTTTGATTCTTTTAAACTAGCATGGACTTCCACTGAAATATAAATATTTATGTTAAGTATAAAGACCATTCTTGAGATTTACCGTAGCTCACTGTGAAAAATAGAATTACCGATAGAGTTGTTCCTGCATATTGACACACGTGCTGAATTTCAGTATAGAAAAGAGAATCTAAAAAAAAATTAATTTCTGATATCTTTATGTCTATATTGTAGATTGTGCATAAAGCAACCCTGTACAATGTTAACTTCTGTGAATTTGTCTCCCATTATACAAAAGGGGAAAGATATGAAAGTCTGATCATACAATAATTTGGGGTTATTAATTATCATATACTACAGGTACAGAAAAGATCTTAAGTTTTAACATCAATATCACGCAGAGATACTAACAGGAAGTGAAGCACAAATAAAATGAAATTATAAGTTGGAACTATTATGTCTGACAACAGTAAATTTTCTCCTAACAAATTGAGGCTCACGGCATAATCAGGGCTAAAATTATAGAAAATTGTGCTTCATTAGTTTTTGCAGTTCCTATAGAACTGAGTACATACAGATTCATGGTAATAGTGAGTGCAGTAACAGCTTACTCAGAAAACATCATTGCTGGTAGCCTCAGCGTGCTGTGCACTAATCTAAGAATAAAACTAAATTTCAATTTTTAAAAAGTGTTTAAAGGACAGTGGTAATGTTTTCATTTTTCTTACACTTAGCATTCCAAACTGTATATTGGAGCCAAACGGACTGCCAACCCTCCTCACATTTTTGCTGTTGCTGACATAGGCTATCAGTCCATGGTGACATACAACTCTGATCAGGTATAGATGAAGTGTCTTAATTACATCTTTTGCTAGGCTGAGAGATATATAATGAGCTCAGAGTCTTGCTCTGTTCTCTGCAGTGTATTGTTATTTCTGGAGAAAGTGGAGCTGGAAAGACACAAAGTGCCCATCTGCTGGTTCAGCAGCTCACTGTCCTGGGCAAGGTAAGTGCCAGAGGGGACAACTCTCTAAGGCTTTGCTATCTTGGGCCTAAAGGGCTGAACCCATGGACAGGGCATTGTTTGTGGGACAAGACTCTTACACATTTTCCAAAGAACATTGGAACATGATGCTGATCTATCTATTCCTTCCTCTCTCCTGAACTAGCATCACTTGAAAGTATCTTGGGGTTTCCGCAAGGAAAAGTACCCACTGCAGTGCGGGCTGTGACTTAGTCGGTTCCCTCTTTAATTGAGTTGTCTTCAAGTCACCCAAACCATAGTAAATAAAATCCTCCTCTAGCTTTTCACCTCCTTCCACAGCCAGAATGCTGTCAGTGGGACGTAGTCATTCTGGGAAGTGACTACCATACTTGTCTAAATAAAATGCCACCTTTACGTGCCCCGGGTGAAATGCAAGCAAACTGGTGTATTGGTGGGGTGCAGTGGGGCAGTAACCAGATGCTAACAAGGCTCCTAAAAGCAGATTGGCCATCTCAGAGCCACAGAACCAAAAAACCCACAGAAATTGATCAGTTCTGGTGGCGTTGTTATCATTATGTGTGTTATCTTTTCCAGACAGCCTTAGTTCTGAAGATTACTATATTCTGACAGACTTTATGAGATAGATATATATATATATATGTATATGCCTTTCTTTCTGTGTAATTCCCATGGGAATGGCTGCCCTGATTATGTCACACCTCATAATACCAATGAGAAGAGTAAAGAAACACCTAAAAAACATATGTATTTGAATAATTACTGGTTATTTGAAGCAGTATCTGTTTCATATCCAGGCTAATAACAGGACTCTACAGGAAAAGATTCTCCAGGTGAACAACCTTGTAGAAGCATTTGGGAATGCAGGCACTATCATCAATGATAACTCGAGCAGATTTGGAAAATATTTGGAAATGAAATTCACTTGTGGTGGCACTGTAGTAGGAGCTCAGATTTCAGAGTACCTCCTTGAAAAATCCAGAGTTGTCCACCAGGCAGTGTAAGTATTTGACCTAATTTGGTCTTACAGAGTAGGCCTACAATACAGGAAATCATCTTGGTTCAAAACACAAAGATGAATAAGGTACCTGGATTTTTTTTCTTAAAAACTCTATATGAATAGCTTGTAAATCTGTAAGCTAGCTGAAAACTACTCCTGATTTTTCTCTCATTGCCTCCTGGGTTACTTAAACAAATCTTATAAAAATGCACGTGATGTAAAAACTCAGAATGTACGAAGAATTAAAAGCTTCCTAATAGTTCAGTTAAATATTTCTTTGTAGACTTTCGAAGTATTGTGTTGAGTATATCACTTGGATTTACTTTCTCTACTTTTCCTCTTGTATTGTAGCTTATTTCTTTGCTGGTTTTCCATTTTGGAATGTCTAGTAGGATTTGTTTATAGAGGATTATGGGTCAGAAGTAGCACAGATCCATCTGTGTCATGTCTGTATCTCATAATATAAAATGACAGGAAAATTAAATTGAATTTTCAATTAACTTATTGACATGTATTGTCGTAATACATAGCATGTCCAGATAAAAAATATCTTGGCTGCTCTATTTCTGTCATAATCACAATAGGAAAAACAGAGTTTGAGACAAGGAATGTTGTCACGGATTTAAATTTTTTCCCTTGCTGATCTCTAATTAATTTTTTACTCTTTTTATAGTTCTGCATGAGTTTGTTGTCTGTTGTAGGTTTGTGAAGTGAAGAATATCCAACTATCACTTGATTGTTTCATTAAACATTTTCAAGTTAGAGGCAATTTTATCACATGGCATTTATTTTGTCAGTGGAACATAAACACAGAAACTGCTTTTACAGAATACAATCAGCTTTTTCCTCAAAATAAAAAAAATTTCCATAACTTTTAATGGGCTTGTTCTGTGGCTGTCAATTTATACTTACACGTAGTCACATGCTGAGACAGGAAGTGGACAAGGCATTTATGTGCTTCAAGTGTTATTTAGGTAGGCGTTTAGATGTCTGAATTCACACGAGAATGCCACCGAAGTGTTTAACATGAGAGCCACTGCACGAGGTCAGATTTTGAGGAATGAACTGCCGAGGGCACCTGAAGCTGTGTTGAGCATGTTCTCTTCACTGAAGTCTGAGTGTGGCTGGTCCATACAGCTTTGTCAAGACAGAGATGGCATCCAGGGACTTGCACTGCAAGGAAGCCTTGCTCTTCTGGGAGAACATGAGTCCCAAACTCACATGACGAGCTAGGAATGATTTCGCAGAGAATCAGTGATTGATTACCCAGAAAATGGGAGACCCATGTTCCAGACCCACTTCAAGACAAAAGATTTTGGACAGTTTCCCTTACTTTCCCAAGAGAATACATCAACATTAGGACACATTGAGGTTTCAGAGAGTGTGCAAAGCATGGCTATGCAATCTAATATTTAAGACACTGAGGGAAAAGATAAGAGAGGTGATCAGCTCCTACTCCTTAAATGGATCTTGTTTTATACTGCTGACTCTCCACAGTGAAAGATGCAAACTGGGTTGGCACTGGACTCTGATCTAGCTACCCTCTATGCGGAGAGGAGTACACTGGGGTCTGTTACTGTTTCACAGAAGCTCAAGCTGTAGCCCATGGGAATCTCATGAGGTTTAACAAAACCAAGTGCAAGGTGCTGCACCTGGTTTGGGGCAACCCGTGGTACCAACACAGGCTGGGGAAAGAAGAGATCAAGAGCAGCCCTACCAAAAAGGAGTTGGGGGTGCTTGTGGTTGAGGGGCTGGATGTGACCCAGCAATGCACACTGGCAGCCCAGAAAGCCAAACATCTCCTGGGCTGCACCAGAAGCAGCGTGGGCAGCTGGTTGAGGGAGGGGATTCTGCCTCTCCACTCTGCTCTCATGAGATCCCACCTGCAGGGCTGCATCTCAGGGCTCAGTTGTGGTTGCAAATTTTCACCCAAGGATCCAGTTTTTTTCTCATAAGGAGCACAGGAACCCTGAATGTTCAATAAACCTCTGTCCTAGGTCTGAGTACCTAACTTCTAGGCAAAGCATGCCAAGTCATAAGGCCCTTTTGCTGAATGTCTGCTTCTTGGTTCAGGGCTAAAGGACACAGCAGACGTACTGGATTCAGTGAACCAGGAGTGTATACCTCTCCCACAGCCAGAAGATTTTTAAAAATAACTAGAGTTAAGCAGCCCATTCAATGTGGGTGGGTGAGTAGTGTGCAAGATCTCACACAGCATCTACCAACTGCATCAAAGGCAGAACAGAGTTTAGCTGCTTTAGCACTGAGCAGCCACACTGGCAGTGTCAGGACAAACACACAATGGCATGAAAAGGGTGTTCATGGGAAGAATAAAGCTTCTTTCAGAGTCTTCTGTCAGTTTGTGTGAGTTTTACCTCTTATTAAAATAACATTTATTAATAGTATGTATGTCATCAGTAAATGTAGCATGGTTACATTGCTAAACCAGTTTGTTGTTCCTGTTGTTTCAGAGGAGAGAAAAATTTCCATATTTTTTATTATATTTATGCTGGTCTCGCAGAAAAGAAAAAACTGGCACATTATAAACTGCCAGAATATAGACCTCCCAGGTAATGCAGTTTATTTTTACATAAATTGATTACTAAGAAATGCAGTGTTGTATTCTCAGCCTCGTTTACATTCTAACTCTGTATCCATCAACTCTTTCAGATATCTGCAAAATGATCATTTCAGAATAGTGCAAGATTTCATGAACAATAGCTTTTATAAGTCTCAGTTTGAATTAATAGAACAGTGCTTCAAAGTCATAGGTTTTACACTGGAGGTGAGTGCTGATAACCCTTTTCTTTTGTGAACTTTACCAGCTACCTTAATCAGGAAGAACTTACATAAAACATTCAAATCTCCCTTGTTATTTTCTTCCTTTTAGCAGTGTTGTGTTTATGTTTTAGGATCTTGCACGGTCAACTTACTGTTATATTATAACATTTAAATTTTTAATGTTTCATGGCATTGGTAAACCAATACAATGAAAGATTTTGAAATCAGTGAACACAGCACAGCTGAGTAATTGGGGAGGGGGGAGGGAAGATTTTTGCAAATTTAATGCATAGAAAATGATGTTGTAACTGTTTATTAACCAATAATTCTAGGCCTGTGAATATGAGCTTCATCTCTGTTTTAAGAGAAAGTCCGTGGTGAGAGTTCTAAAAATTAATTGAGTTAATCTGGGTATTGATGAACTCAATGCATTTTCACAGCTCCGGGGATAGAGTTGAATGAAGTTCTTAAACGCCTTTGGAGATAAATCTCATCACTAAACATTAACTGAACCAATTCTTTCTCTATGATCTCGTATCATTGCTCTGCTGGCCATTAAACCCCTCTCCTCAGTCTGTCTTTGGTAGAATTAAAATTTTAAAAAGCACTCTGGATTTATAAAGGAAAGAAATCCCATTCTGTGCCCTATTTTACCTTAGGAGAAGTGGTGCATCACAGGTGTCATTTATCTCTGACTTTATTTGTAAACAATAGTAGAGGTATGATCCATACAGTATCTGTGAAATACAGCACTGGTGCTGCAGAATGTATGTATGTTTCCATGTCTCTGACAAAACTGTATGTAGTAAGAAGGTTTTCACAGAAAATTACTCACTTCAGTTGACTATTCCTGGCTTCCTTCAATGTAAATATTTGAAATAGCCAGCAGAACAGATTTGTTCACCTATTCTGTTCCTCCATAGCCATTTTGCATTAAGCCATAGCAGCAGTGGCATTCACAGTCTCTTTCTCCTCTACATGTTATTCACAAGTGCTCTTAGTAATATCACACCTGTACTATCACATCCTATCACTTGTGCTTCACCTTTCCAGAAGCAGCATGAAAGGACTTTCATGGTTCAGCACTGGTAGCAGTGTTGTCACAGCACCAGAGACCTTGATAAGTCCTAATTTAAAGCATGAAAAGCAGCAAATCTGTTTTTGTTTCCAGTTCTTTTGTTCACTTGGATGGGTGGAAACAATAATCCTGATCATCCAAAGGAGGCCTGCCATACATATTGAAGATCCAGTTAGAACTAGGTCACTGGCTGCATTGTGCAGTTCTAGCATGGGTCTTCACTTGATTAACTCAGCAAGGCAACGTGAGCTGAATCTGTGAAGAATTATCTACCTGTAGAATCCCTGCAGTTTCAGAAGCAGGCTGAGTGCCACAGACAGTCTGCTTGTGGCTACCCGTGAGCCCCATCTATGTTAGCCTGTCTTACATCCTCCTCAGGGTGACTGAGCCTGTCTGAAGCTGTGCTTGCAACAGTGAAGGAACAGTCTTCTTCCCCCACTGAGGTTCTTATTTTGGACACGTGTGCAAAGACAACTTTTCAGTGAGAAAAAGTTCCTGTAGGACATTGAATTCCTTTCCTCAGTTCACATTTTAGTCATGCAGCCTTAAGCTTTGACATTCATCCCAATGCACAGAGAAACTTCTCTATAAGCGCGTTTAATGTTTTATTAGCAGAAAGCCATGGACAGGAAAAAATCTCCACTCAGTTAAAACAGAGACCTAAACAAAGCTTTATTTCTTTGAAATTTGCTTTTAACTGACTGACACATTTTAATAGTAACTACTGTCAGTACTCCCTGTCTTAAAATCATGCTGTTTTATTTCAGGCTGCATGGCAAAATAAATAGGAAAGGATTGCCTGAGGGGAACAATAATTATGCTGTATGAGACAGATCAAGCCAGATCTCAAACACGTTGGAAAAGGGCAGAAAAATGTCAATAGTTATACATATTGTACAGCATGATGGCAGAAGTTAAGCTATCCATTTCTTTGCATTTTGACTGTGTCCCTAAGCTTAAAATGAAAATGATTGCTTAATTCTAAGTAAACTGTGTGCCAATTATCCTCAGCATAATTTTTTAGAGTGAGCTTATCCAGTTTGTCTTGCTGTCACTGGAATCACTATTTATTAACTGCTAGATTAACTTCTGAAAGTGTTGAAAACAAGATCAAGTATTCTAGAGCAATTAGAGACTTTATCTGAGTAAATGATGCCTGACATGGTACCAGCAAGCTATTGAATAATACGGATAAAATGCTGTGCAATTATAAAAAGTTCATTGTTATAAAATACCAATCAAAATTGCAAAACTGCTTATGAAAGTACTACAAAAGTCTTCAACCTGCTAGTTATAAATCACACTATTACTGTATGCCTCAAAATATACAATGTCACAGATTCCTAGTCTGCTTTACAGGAACACCTCAGCATTTTCTAAGTAAAAAATACTCAGATCATCAAGTATAATGATAAAAATTCACAATTCAGGTGGAAATTTGCAGTTCAAATCTAAGTCAGACCTGCAATGAAAGCATTATTTTACTAATTCCAAATCTTTTTTTTCTCATGTTTAAGTACTTAAAATAATTTACTGTGTATATCACTTCACTGTCCAGAGTAATAATAGCCTTTTTCAAGGCAGTCCCTCTTCAGAACCTCCTAAATCATTTGGAATCTAAATTTGTTTAAGTAAAGTCCATGTTAAGGTGCTCTGGTGAGTTCCTAAGTGACATTTTGAAGGATAAAGTGTTTTGCCAAACCAGAGATGTTAGGTCTCACTCTTCTCACAGTGAAACTTTTTCTGATGGCATTGGTGGCAATCCTGTCCTGTCAACAAGTATGGGAGAGAGATTAGGCTATGGTTTGTTTTGCTCTCTTTGACTGTCTTACTCTTGAAAGACTTTGCCTACAGAATAGGAAAAACTGTTGAGAACAGTATTCCTAAAAGTAGTGGGCACATGGCAGACAACAGGAAACAACACACACATACGTGCCAATTGCACAAACCACAGAGGCAAATCTGTCTAGCTATTAAATATTGCATTTTTTAATATACTTTTCAGGAACTTGGAAGTGTGTACAGTGTCCTGGCTGCCATTTTAAATGTGGGTAACATTGAATTTTCTGCAGTAGTATCTGAACATATGATTGACAAGAGCAACATTTCCAATCCAGTAGCCCTTGAGAATTGTGAGTGGTTTTTTCTTGATTTAACATTGCTTTTCTTTAGTGTTTTCATAGCATATTTATTTTATTGTGAGAGAGTTACCGAGGAAAATTGTATTTGCATGGAAATTTTGCAAGAATAATTAAAAGTTGAAGGTAGGTTAATTCTAAGCCCACCTGAAATCAAACGCAAAAAAGAAAAAAAATTCCATTTTATGCATCTTATTTGACTAACCAGTTCACTGGCATACAGGAAACATGACTAATACCACAGATGCCTGAAAAAATCTTTGGAGTATTTCCAAGGTTATTTGAACGTTTGATGGAGAACCTCATTAACACATTGAATAGTTTTTTCCCAGTTTCCTTCTCAGCTGCTCATTACTTGTTCCCCACATGTGCCTGTTGAAATACGGCTCACTAATCTTTGGAAGGGATGGCTTACATTATAAGCTGCTGTGGGGTGGAGAAGGCAAAGGGACAAAGACTCTCAAGAAGTTGGTTGCACTTTCTCAGTAATTACAGTTGGGGAGATAATGAAGTCTTCACACTACCTTCTTATGTATTCTCCTGCTGTAGATTGAAAAATATTGTGGAAAGAAGGGAAAGAAGCACCCCTTTTTTGAGCAAAAGGAGGGCAGCAGTGGCTTGTATGAGTGGATTATAACTGAGAGGAGTATTCACACCTCACAACTTTGATACTTGTGACATAGTCACCTAGATTCCCTAGCATTTCTCTGTAGACTGTCTGGAGAAACAGCCTCTTTGATAAAGGAATTTAGAGCCTAAAGGCCTCTGCTTCAAATCCCTTACTCATTGACTGCAGTGGAAGCTAGGAAGGTTGGTGACTAAATTAGATACCGATGGTTGTTTGGTGTGAAATTCCTTGTTAGCCATAGTTCAACACTTTAATTTGTCCCTTATTTATAATATGTTGCACTTGCAGCTTTGATTGCAAAAACGCCTGGTTTACCTTCCAAAATCTGTCTCTGAGCAGCTCTGCCTGTGACCTTTCTTCCTAGGTGCATCCTTGCTGTGTATTCAGGCAGATGAACTGCAAGAGGCCCTCACCTCTCACTGTGTAGTTACTCGAGGAGAAACAATTATTCGTCCCAACACTGTGGAAAAAGCCACAGATGTCAGAGATGCCATGGCCAAAGCACTGTACGGGCGCCTCTTCAGCTGGATAGTCAATCGCATCAACACCTTACTCAAACCTGACAAACATTTAAGGTAAAAAAGAAGATTTTGCTGAACAAAGAGAGATTTTTTTCTGTGGGAACAATTTGGCTACACTAGAGCATTTGGTGTGCTCATGTTCTTTTTCTCTGATACCTTTTTGTTTATGACAACACCACGTCAGAAATGTTTTGTCCTGTTCATAGTATGTAGTGAAAATACAGTAGATGTGGTTGGCAAAAGCATCTGGTGTCTTCCTGTTTGATCTTTACTCATTTAACCCTTTCTAAATTACATACTGCAAATTTTAGTAATCTATTCATCAAAAATTTGAGACAGATAAAAGAGTCACGAAATTCAGATCCCTCCACAATGAAATGATTCCTTTTTTAAGATGGATTTCATAAAGAGGTTTAAGTGCTATTCATGAGTCTCTTGAGGATGATTCTTAATTTCTGATTTCCTAAGTCTTTATTTAAAAAAATGGTTACAGGTACTCCATGAAAGAAGTTTTATAGATAGCATGGGATTTATATTTTACTTTCCTAGAAAAGACACTAATGTCAGCCTCAGTTTGTTATGAAGTTACATCCTCTTAAATTTTTTGCTTCAGCAAATAAATATTAGAGCTTTTTTCCAGTTGCAGAAATGATCACGTATCTTCAGTATGCCTGAATTAATTTATCAAACCAAAGTTTTTACTAGTAGTACTGCTCTGGAATTTAATTGGTAATTTAAATTCATACCACATCCCAGTGCTTAAAGTAGCGATTTAGATGCATAAAAGGTCTAGCTATTCATTCTTTTGACTTTAATGTTAAACCAAGCAATTTTAATTGTTGTGAGTAAATAATATGAAGAAATAATATTTAATGCTAACAGTCTTTAATTTCAAGATGCTGGTGAATAAAGCCTGTGTTATTACAAGAGTAACAAAAGGAACTGCATGTTCTTTCTATACTGCAGACAGCTTTTTACAATAGAATAATTACTAGCAAATATTACTGTAAAAATAAAATTGTAAATCCTCTATTATATTATCCATGGACTTGGTTTTTATGTGATTCAGTATATCTGGTCTCAATATGCAGTAATCTTTGAATTGATCTGCATTTATTGTATTTCAAACAAACAATTATTTGTGTGGTTCAGCAAAAATTATCCTGTGTAAGTGGGGTACAGATTTGGCCCATGCTTTCCTTTTGTGAAATAATAATGAAGCTAGCCAGTGTAAAATAAAGATACAACAATGGAAAGTATATTTCACCTTTGCAGTGAAAACGATGATGGTTTGAACATTGGAATTCTTGATATCTTTGGCTTTGAGAATTTCAAAAAAAATTCTTTTGAACAACTCTGTATCAACATTGCCAATGAACAAATTCAGTTCTACTTCAATCAACATGTCTTTGCCTGGGAACAGGTATGTGCTGATTATTTTGATAAAGCTTTAGTATTACGGAACATACAAAACCTTGTCTCAAGAAACTACATTGTTCCTTCTCCCTAATAGGTTGTAAACTGCAGATTATAACAAATGTTTTCTGAATATGTGTTCTGTGAGGCAATGCTTGCTATTTGCAAGTAAAATGCCAACATAAAATGCATTAAATTTGAAATCTACAGTATCTAAGCAACATAACACTGTGATAATCTGATTGATGCAAATGCACTGTTGTTTTCTTGAGGAATAATGAGTGCTGTAATGCATGATTCTATAGAAAAAAAATATATGTGTAGTAACAAAATTTTGAGAGTGCAGTGTTCATAATAGCTTACTAATAAGCTTAATGAACACTGAAATTCCATTATTAAAAACTGCAAATCACTATTATTTTGTTCTTATTCAGAAATTAGATCAACTCAGCTAAATAATGATAAATTTAATCTAAATAATTTATTGTAAAACAGAGAAAAGAAATAGCATTGTAAATAGAAAAGTTTATGAAATTTAAGAGGAGAGTGAAAAACCTCAAAAAGTATCATCTCAACTTTGTAAATAATTCCAGGAGAATTAAATTAACCATCTTTAAATCATTATTCAATATTGTTATTTGAAGAAATAACATGTTCAGGAAAAATATTAATCTTGGTGAAAATTGAAATATTCTAGAATTCTGTATGGCAGAACAGTCAAAATTCAAATTGAAGATGAAATTGTACTTTTGCTGTTTTACTGAAATTACTGGGATTTATGATACATAGATGAAAATCCTCCTGAATGCTAATTTTAATTATTAGTAGAAACAGACTATTTTGTCAGTGTTAATCACTGCTTGTTTTAAGGATGAGATAGAGAAAAGTTTGGAATATGTCCCTGTATGCAGGTGTGTACATGCACGTGCATGCGTCAGTCTAGAGGTGTATATATCTATGTGTACTATTGAAATTTCTTTGTCAATGTTTTATCCTCTTTCCAATTATTTCAGAAAATTTTGTCTTGCACTCTTGTATCTTGTAGTTGTTTTTATAGTTTTATGTGTGAGATTCTCAACAGAAGTATTTCCTTGTTTTTAACACCATCTAAAAGTCAGAGAAATTTAACCTGATCTACTGTAATTGCTTAGGCATATGCTTTCCAAAGTGCACAAATTCCCACAAGAAGAGCACTTGACTGTTGCTGTTTCTAACAGTTGAAAGATGGAAATAGCACAGATTGCAGCACCAGTATTTATTCCTGTCAAATCCAGGCACTGACCAGGTCCCATGGACTTGCATATGTCCACTTTGCTCAAATGTTCCCTGACTCGATCCTCCCACACTGAAGCTAAACCTTCCTTGCTCCAGACTTTACCCCTGGTCTCAGGGATCCAGGATTATCAGTCAAGACCTGTGCAAAGAAGATGTTGAATATCTCATATTCCATGTCATCCACGCTTGTTCAGCAGCGGGACCACATTCTCCCTAGTTTCCTTTTCTGCTAATAGACCTGCCTCGGCCTTCCTAGCCCTATCCATGTACACCCAAATATTGTCTTAATACTCCTTCTCTTTTTTAATTAGAGTCGAGTTCAGTGTAATCTGCCTTGTTTCTAAGTATCCTGGTAAGAACATTTTGGCCAGACTTATATTAACGCAGAGGTTTGTGGTAGGAACAATTTGCCTTCTTGCACGTGCCTTGCTACAGCAAGGTCAGAGTGGTTATTTTACGACTGATCAGATGAGGGGAAGGATTAACTTCTTATTTTGACAATATACAGTTTGCCCATTTCTCCCTGTAGGAAATTAGTACAACTACAGACCTTATGGAAAGGGAAGATTATTTACAGAATCTCTAAGTACATCAATTTTACCCATTTCCGTTCATTATCTCATGGATTTCAGTGACTCATAGACACATAAAATGCACCACGATGTGTGTGTGTGTGTATGTGTTCAAGTGGACTGGCCAAATAATTTGTTAGTGACATATAGTGTAAGGGACACAGCTGTCAAGGCTTATCGTGTGTCATAGGTTCTTCTGACTGAAATAGTTTTTGGGCAGATCTTTTACAGCCTTTAGCAATCACCAGTTGTTACAGGGCAGTTCTTTGCCTCAGACCCTTATTTACTTTAGCCTTCATAATCTTTAGGCAAGGTCATTATCTGGTTTTACTTGTTTGGAATACATATATCTTTATGCCTACAGGCTTTTTCCTTGGTAGGCTAGTAGGAAAATCGTGTGTGATGTGCTGTAACCTTGCAGTCATCCTCCTGCTCTCAGATTTAGAGGGTGTTCCACATAGTAACTCTCTGCACTGTTTTTATGTAAGTGAAGGCCTTCTATTCTTGATGTAAGCAACCCTTTCCTCAGTTTATTGCTATGAAAAGTGTTCTTCATTCACATCACAGGCTATCACACTTTAAGACACTTTTTCTGGTGCTTATACGCACATTCCCATTCATATTTCATTTATACCACTCCTAATATTTCTATTACAAGTGTCCACATCCTGCCTGTAATAGCAACCAAGCGAGTGCCTACCTTAATTTACATCAAACCACTACATCAGATTATATCAAACTTCTTTATATTATCTTGTAGCAGTCTCCAAAGATATTACTAGAGCAGTACAGGATGAGCTATATAGATTATGTTCATGCAAGTGTGGGTGTAAATCTCCCTTTCAGAGATGGGAAATGAGAAATGTGTTATTCTGCATTACAACCCAATGGCACAGAATGATTTGTAGTATGATTCATAGTCATTATAAAACATGTCTTTTCACTTATTTATGACATGGCTGTCCCAGTTTTACATCGCAAAAGCAGCCTTTGAGAAAGCAGGTGGCTTCTGAATCTTTTCTGTTCACTGTAAGGACTCTCCTGTGTTGACACCAGTAATGTACTTTTATTGTAAATTAAAATAAAAAATCTCACTTATGTGAAAGCCAAACATTAGGATGACCCCTACCCTTTGCTGATGTATCTGCCTGACTTTACAAATGACTTTATATGCAAAGGTTTGTGTCTTTAACGCTGAAAGACAGAAATTATGTTTATGAGAAGGGTGATGCCAGCAGTCACCAAGACCTTTTGTGCTGACTTTCCATTAGCCCAAGCTGACTGTTGTGTTGATGGAACTATCCTGTCACTGGGACCCAGGCTAGGGTCTCTTCACAGGAATGTGCAGTGTGAGACAGACATGTCAGATTGCCCTGTGCCACCTCAGAAATCTGTAACACAACACTGCATTGACCCCTGTAGATCTACCCAAGGAAGAATGAAGAATTTAAATCTTTTCACACTTCCCTCAAGAGAAGTAAAATGTATAGGCACATTGTTTCTTCATTCTTCTCCCTGTTTTGCCCTGTTCAATGTCATATCACATGCAATTAGATGAAATTTGACATATCCAGTGGGAAGTTGTACCCTAAATCAGCTGATTATAGTTTAGTTCATAGTTAACCCATGTTGATCTAATAAGTAGTGATTATGTGATTCAGTAGGTGAATCATATTTTAGGCACTTGACCAATGAAGCCAAGTACTAAATAAACTCTAAATAAACTAATAAGGTTGAATTGTACTTTCAGTGTTGCAGGTGACATGGTTTCAGCATTGTCACTGGTCTCTTTTCTGTATCTGAATCTGAAAAGTGTTTGTAGTTTTGCTTTCTTTGGAAGCGTGGCCTACAAAAATATGGCCTCAGTAGTTGGAGGGATAGTAGAAAGGAAGAGAAGGACTATCAGAACCTGAGGCTCAGGGTGTCAGCTAGGGCAGAGTGTCTGTGTGCCAACATGGAGAACTCAGGTCAAAATTAAGGGAATTTATGCTTTATTGTTGCCTTAATGTTTGCATTTAAGAATAAAGACTTGTAGGCCTGAATGCAATTTCCTTTCCCTAATTTAACAGAAAGTCAGGGCATGTAGTTTAAGATAAAGATAGTGTAGATTCCCAGTAGACAATGGAGACAAATAGATATATCCTTATCTCTACTGTCTGAGGAGAGAATGTGAGCTCTCAATTAGTCACTGCTTTTAGATGTCCACCTGTCTTGCTTGCACAAGTTTTTTTAGGTTAATATTAAGCAAAGCAGAACTTTTGGACCTTCAATCCCATACTTCAGGGTGCTTCCCTTACATATTAGGTACTGATGTAAGTTAATTTCTGTCAGCTCCATGACCTGAAGGTCACATTGTCCAGTAAGACAGCCTTTCCATTTCTTTCTCATTTGTCATTCCCCCATGAAAAGTAAAAGGTGTAATGAGAGATAGCTAAAACATTTTGGAAATCAGCAAGTTTGGAAGGATGATACTTTTTGCATTAAATGTATGTAATGTTTATTTTACATTCTTATGACAATATAATCTACTTTCAGCTGGGAAAGGTTCATTCTGAATAAGTCTCTGGTGTCCCCATTTCAACCAAAGTGTCATCATAACATGTTCTCGGCAAAATGCCATGACTTTATTAAACATGCAGACTATTTCCTAATGCATTTAATAATTCTTTTGTTATCATTGAAACCAGGTTGCACAAGCTAATGTTACATAGTTTTGATCATAGAAAAGATACCATGCAATACTGAGTTGAAATAGGAGCCCAATTAATAGTGTAGCTCAATTATTCCTGTTGACATCCCATCCACAGGAATACTTTCTAATGGATTATGCTTTAGAATTTCAATATTTTGCGGAGCTTTCTTGTCATAAAACGTCATGGGGGATTACAAAATCCTGTAGCTGATTCATCTTATTAGTCAAATAAAACCTATTTCATTGCAGTTCTATGATGTCCATCATTAAAGCTTTTATACTTGCTGCTTGTATCCTAATGATGTGGTTGAAACCAGCATTGCATAGGAAAATGTAGTATGGTATAATTTCTGAGTCATCTGTCACACTGGTGCCTGACTTGGTTATGAGCTGTCCTTCAGGAGCCCATGGGAAGTGCCTGCCATATCTTACTGGGCAGATGGCAGCATTACCAAAACTGTCAGTGCTGACACTCATTTGGTTGTTGAGACAGAAAAGACACAAAAGACTGAGTGGTCACGTACACTGCAGGCTTGGAGGTCAAGCCCCGTGTGCTGGCCAGGCAGGGAGGGGAGCAGATGTTGCTGTTACAGTGCAGCAGTACAGCTACCAGAGCTCCTTTCCTTTTCAAGGAGAACACTTTTATAAGGTTTCTAAACCAGCCTCTCACAAGCATTTGAAGTTGGAAGAAGTTAATCATTAGATAGGTTGTTTGTGAGAGCTTGTTTGAGGATGTCTGAGTGTCACAGAAACACTCTCCTCTGATAGATTCATCCTGAACAATCTCTTCCCCTTGCCCCCTTGATAAGGATACTCTAGATAATCCTAAGAAGTAGCAGCTGGTTCCAAGAACATCTGTGTGTCAGCGCAGCTGTAGCCCTCAGTCAAGCTACCCCTACTCCCATGTTATCTTTGGGAGATAACACAGACTCATTCCCTTCCTGCCACCAGCTCCCACAGGTATATAATTAACTCCTCGCCTATATCAGTGATACATTTATTACTCTCCTGTCTTGTCCTGCTGCTCAGGTCATTGATTAAAATAAAAAGCAAAACTCCACCTGTCTGCTGCTTCAGGGGAGACATGAATGAGGTTAATGTTATGTGTCTCAAATGAGGAGCCCTCATGGGGCTGTAGGATAGATTCTTACTGATTACACCCTTGTATGGCGTATAAACTGAGAGCTATAACCTATCTTTACAGTGAAGAGAGTCCTGGGAAATTAGATCAATCTGGATACTGGAAGGGTTTAGGTATATTTTTCTTGTCCCCATTCAAAGGGATCAGCAGATTTATTTATTTGTGTCTGTATTTTCAGGGCAGTGTTATTGATTTTATCCCTTTTGCTGTTTATGTCTTGCTTAGAGATTAACAGGTATGAAATCTAATAACATGCTTTTCTGTTGTATGTGGAAGTGAACTTCCTTTTGAAATGCCCAATGTATTGCCTTCTTCACTCATTCAGACTCAAGTGAATGACACATAAGGAGAGGTCCTTCAGGGCTAGAGGTCTTTGAACTCATTAACATTAGCCATAATTCATTTTTGTGACACTCTTCTCATGACAATGTCAGGACAGCAAACTTGTGATGTTAACACCATACATGAATACAACACTTATAAAGTCCTATTCTTTGGCAGTGGGATGATTTTTAATGGCTTAACCCTGTGTTTCACAGTACAGCCTGCACAGGACTGAAGGCAGCCCTCGCACAAATGTGAGCATTGTGTGGTGGATAATTGCTATTACTTTACCTAATGCAGGCAATAATAATAGGGGAATGGCAGTCCCTAGAGCATCCTTGTCTTGGTAAATCTACGGCTGTCCTCTGCCTTGCTAAAGGATTAAGGAAGGTCATTCTTGTTTCCTTCAGCTATAATCGAAATTATATTCAAGATAAAACCATCACAACACACTGTGGATCCAACATTTGTTATATGTTTTTTCTCATTCTGGGAGGAATCCAGAGATATTTGCTATGTTCAGGAGAAAATCAACCAGACTGAACCAAACCAAAAATACAAATTAAAAAGTCCACCCCACCAGCTTTTCTGTTGGTTTTAAATCTTGGGGAATACCTCTCCCTAGTTTCTTAAAATGAGTGAAAATGTGGTAGAGGCAAATCTGAGCTAATTTATTTAATTTTTAGGAAGTATGTACACAATTCTTTAATTATTAGAAAGTATGTCTACCTTTATTCTCCACATAAGATTTTTTGCAGATGTTTGAGGAGAGTGATCAAACAAGTAATCCCACTGTGACCTGTAGTCACTTTGGTAAATCTTGGCCAACACTTAGATCTGAGCAATGAATTGGGAATGTAAATATAGCTCTAATTGGTTAAGAAATATTTTTTACATTGTAGACCAGGGGAAAAAATTGACCCTGTGATCTCTATTTGTAAACACTGTACTTCATCTTCTTCAACTCTGTTTCTTTAATTCTTGCTATTCCTGTGAAGTATCTTATGTCACCAAATATGCCATAGAAACGTTGAACTTATGTTATCAAAATAAAAAATCCCAGCTGACAGTTGTTTCTGCAAAACCTTGATGTATTTAGCCCGGCAGCATTCTTTTCCAATGCAGTTTTAATTTGCTACAAGTGACAGTTTGAGAATTATTTTCTGAAGTGGTTCTGTATACCCAGACGAAACATGCCTTCTGTTGCTTGCTACAGAATGAATACCTGTATGAAGGTGTTGATGCAAGAGTTATAGAATATGAGGACAACAGGCCCCTCTTAGATATGTTCCTGCAGAAACCAATGGGTTTATTGTCTCTGCTGGATGAGGAGAGTCGATTCCCACAAGCAACAGATCAGACACTTGTAGGTAAGTATATGGCTCATTATACAGTTTTACAACATGTCTTCTGTTAGATTTCTGTTTGGCATGTACAGTTTAGACTTACATGCTAGTTATGTTTTTAGTGAGCCCCCATTCCAGTGTCACACTATGTTTGAGGAAGACGTGTGCAGGGATGGTTGTTTCCTTGAAGTTCATAGAGAAACATCAAGAACACAAATGAACCTAAGCTGCTGATCCAGGTTTCAAGTTCTCCTGCCTCCAGGAATTTTTAGTTGCAGAGCATGAAAAGTAAAAATCAAACTGAGTTAAAACTCTAAGTTCATAGACCAAGAACACCGTTTGCAAAGTTGAGTCATGTTCAGCTCTGAGATTTCTGATGAGTAGTATCTGAACAAGAAGTTTCATACTTTTTAAGAGTAATGACTGCAAACATGCTTCAGTGCCTTTCAGCAAATTATGCTTCCTGAGTGTTTTTTATTCATAAATTAAAATAAAAACACATGAATTTGTTGTAATTCATGTTCTGAATATTTCAGTGCTGTTGAATAATTGCAGTTACTGGTGATTTAGTTATTTCAGTGGTATTTCTGTGCAGATAAATCCTTGTTTTACTTATTTTTGAGTGTGCAAAGTGTCCAATTAGAATTTTAACCAACACCCAATCACAAAACCTAATAACATCCAGTAACAATGCCCATGCTAAATAAGTCTGTTGTTCTTCTATCCTCATATTTTTTTAGTCTACAGTACTGAAGCCCCCCATCAATCAGTAAATGTTTTCTCACAATTCCACAAGGAATCCTTAGGAAAGATTACTACATTGTTTCATATGTTTGGATCTAAATCTTGGAACTGTTCAAAAAACATGTGGATGTGGCACCTGGGGACATGGTTTAGTGGCGAACACAGTGATGCTGGGTTAAGGGTTGGACTCAATGGTCTTAAGCAACTTTTCCTATGATTCTAAGATTCTATGATTTTCTCTGGTCACACATTAAAAAATGGGTACAAAGTAAGTAACTTATCTAAAAGCTCCCACATTCTCTATCCAGTGGTTTGGTTTTTTTTGCAAGAACATTATGGTATCTTTGTCCTCGAAAACATCAGTGTCTCTTTTGCACCTCTGCATTGCCTGAGAAGTCAGGCAATATCCTTGGAGGGACACAGCTTCAGAAGAGAATTATTGTACAGTAACCCCAGTAAGATAACCTATGTGTTTCTTTTCAGAAAAATTTGAAGATAATTTGAAGTCAAAATATTTTTGGAGACCCAAAAGAGTAGATCTAACCTTTGGAATTTATCATTATGCAGGAAAGGTAAGAGACCTGATGATGTTAGTTGGGGATTGTGGAATAGTAGGGCTGGAAGGAAATAGAAGAGGTCAGCTGGGTTGGTTAACAGTCATCTGTTCAGTCCAGACATGGGAATTTTGGCAGTGTCTTACACATCAAAAGTAAATTGAAAAGTTATTATCCCTCATTAAAAAAAAAAAAAAAAGCTATAGCAGGAGTGTATTTTTCTTAAATGTCACCAGGTAAATTAACTAACTGTATTACAGAAGACCCAAAACATAACTGTTATGTGTTGCAACTCCCCTTGTTTCCTCCAAGTCCTGCACCTGCTTGTCCCCACTGTTTCTAATCAGGACCCAGCTCTATTTTTTCTGCTACCTCCTACACCCCATCAGCCTTACTTAGTTCTGTACTTTGCCATCAGCCAGAATGAGTGCAGGCCCTGCTTTGTTCAAGCTTTGAGCAGCACCTTGCCTTCCTGTACAAGGTGATTTGCTGTAGTTGCCTTGCAAATACAGAAGGAGCTGCTGTCACGCTGCAGCAAGATGACACAGGTCACCTGAACCTTGCCTTGTGAAAGCAGGATCTCCTACCTCCTTTTGAGCTCTTTTAAAGGGTACAGAGTGAGCACTGATGTCTCACATAGGAAACCATGTTGGGTCTGTGCAGTGCTGGAGCAGCTGGCCTGGGAAGAAGCAAATACTGCCCATCAGCTGATGGAAGATAACTTCCCCCTTATGTAAGACAGCCAGCTGCAGAGAGACTCCTGTAACTACTCTGAACCTCATGTCCAGCTGAGTTGCACTTCACCAGCGTAACATAACTCACTGAGAGGTGTGGAGAGCCAGGTCGCCCTGTACCACTGAAGATGGGGATTACACCAGTGCCCCACCAGCCCTTTCCAGTGTTCATTAAGATTTTTCATTAGGAGGTTTCTTCTACTGTCTAATTTATGTCTCCACTGCTGTCATTTAAGTATATTACTCCTAGTCCTGTTTACTGTGGAACTGGAGAACAATTTATTTCCTCTTCCATTACAAGTCTTTCTCGTAATTTAAGACTGTCACTGAGTTGTTTTGTGATGGATTTTTCTAAATTAAGCATGCCATTATCTTCTACCCTTCTTGACAGGTTGGGTTTTCTTGTGGATCCCTTAGAGCGTCATTGAGATAGAACCCTGGAGTTACATTTTGAGTTAGGTACACCATTCTTGGAATTTTTAGAGAGATTTCAATTGCCAATATGCAGTTTCTGATTCTGCAAACTTCCTCTACAATTAATACAGAGATCCCTAGGAAGAGTGTTAAGTCCTGGGCTCAGTACAGCACAATATGAATAGCACTGAGAGATTGTACAGTCATATGGGTAATCCACAGTCATATGTGGTTGAAATCAAGTACATTGTTAATTGTGCATTTACACATGTACTGGTGTGAAGGAGGACTACAATACACTTGTCCTAGGGATAAATCCAGGCAGGTTTAAAATACTATTAACATATCTGCGTGAGAAAAAAAAGATGTCTTAAGCTGCCCTGAAATGATGGATTTGCTTTTAGTGACTGCATGATATCTCAGTATTAAAAAATTAGAACTTTCAGTGATCAAAAGAAAGGCTGTAAGCAAGAGTGAGCCTGATGGCTGAAAAACAATTTGTATATCTTGATATATTAAAAACCATATGCCAGAATGCTTAAATTTGCAATTACTTTTCAATAACCAAGAAGATGTATAAATGCACTGTCTAAACAGGTTCTATATAATGCCAGTGGATTCCTAGCCAAAAACAGAGATACTCTGCCAGCTGATATTGTGCTGCTACTGCGATCATCTGAAAACAACCTGACGCGACAGCTGGTAACCCATCCTCTCACTAAAACAGGTATTGCTGTTGTGGTGATCTCTAGTTTTCTCTAGCCTTCGTGATGACCACTGCTAGGTTTCATATGACCACTCACTGATGACATTATACACTTCGTGGCTTAACTTTCCAACCCTAGAATCTATACAGAATGGAGCCCCAGCCATCTCAAGCTGCAGGGGAGGGATTGGTCTGGTCAAGTACCAAGGAAGTGATAGAGACTTCTTTCAGGGTCCTCTCTTCAGGGTAGGGGATCAAGACAGGGAGTGGAGTGCATCTCTTGAGTTGAGGACTGAACAGGAAGGATCAGGTAAGTCACTGGCCTGTTTTGGACAGGGCATATATAAATTGCCTGCTTTGTCTCAGTGCAATTTATCTCTTAAGTAGCAGAGAACAAAGGTTGGGGCTCCTAACAACTGCTGCAGTCAGTGAGAAGACACTCCTCTATTTCCTCAGTCTTAGAGTCCTTTACAAGAAGTCCTAGTAGTAAGCCCTTCCTCAAGGAATTCATAAGTTGAGGTGTAGGAATAAAACTGTCTCTACAGAAATTACTCCTTAGTTGCACCTTATTTGAACTATTCCATGAAAAGTGTCCTGCCTTCCACTTTAGGATGATGGGTAAGTCTCCTTACAACCAGTTTGTTACTGTGTTTTAGTACTCCCTGTGTGATGGCATTGATGCCATACAGTAAGTACTTTACAATGTTACTTTTTTGTACACCTACCTGGGAGATGTATTTCTAGCAGAACAGAAAAGCTAAATTGGAAGAGCCTAATGGAAATTAACATGTTATCATAACTTCCAGAAACTGAGGTTTTGGCAAGGCTTCTATTCTTTACAAAGGGAGCTTCGCTAATAGAATGCAAAATTTGGTCTTGAAGTTCTATTTTAAATGAATGTTCCTGGGAGAGCACAGAGCTCAATGTCCTTGCCTGAACTTTTTGACTTGTTGATGTCTGCTATTATACTAAACTGTAATTTCCACAGAGTCAAAGTAAGCATCCAAATGATTCCAAGAACTGATCCCAAGTCTTAATGTTTTGCAAGATAACTCTGAAGGCTGTTCTAGTCTTCTTGTTAAATATTGTGAAACACTGCATGTAGCCTTTCAAAGGTGACCCAAACCATCCAGCTATAGCCAACTAAAAGTTAGGTTTCTGATCTATGTTATTCGTGTAGAACCAGAGGAATTGTAGAGGTTTACCACAGTCCAACCCATCTTGCCTATCTCAGCTGTTTCTCTTGGGATGGGAAAATTCTCCTCTGAAGTGCCTTTCTCCACTGAATACAGCAGGGATCCTGTAGATACTTCACTTTCAGATAGCTAAAGTTAGCTGTGAGTAATCCTCTCTTTTTCCTTCCCACCCTGTGATATTCAGCTGAACCCAAGGGAGATTTAGCTCTTGATAGGATCACATAATACATGATGCATTAGCTCACTGTGACATACATTTGCAGCTGTTATTCCAGCCCTTATCCATCTCTTCCTGATAGTAGCTGAGCACTGAGATACAGTCTCTCCCAGTGGAGAGGGAGATCCCAGAGGTGTTATGTTATTAGCAGAAGCAGTGGCAGCATGCAGCAATGGTTAGGGTTTATCAACACAGAGAGACATGATGGAAAGCTCTGCAGAATTTTCATTATTCATTTATAAGACCAGTGTCTGTGTAAACCACGCCAATACAGATAGTCCATCAAAGTCATCATAATGGAGGTATTACTTGATTTAGAATTCCAAAGTTAGGGCCTTAAGACTATGTCTGTGCTAGTAAACCAAACAGAGCCAGTGAACAGTAGCTGAAACACTTCCACAGGACTGCTCTTCTGATTAATGGTTAGAATGCCTCCCTGGGACAGTTTTGGTCCATGTCAGCCTCCCTGAAATACCCAGGCTCACTTTAAGAGAAAGCACAGGCCAGTGATGGTTCCCAGCAAGCTCTGTGAAAAGATACAACCTTATTTTTATCAGGAGATTGAAAGAGTAGTGAAGTATAGCCTTTATCTGTATAAACTTGAGTCATGCAGTGTCACTTTTCCTCAGGGCCAGAGAAGGGTACTAGCACTTTTTTTTTTTTTTTTAAACTAATATGTAGTATTAGAACTGGAATAGTACAGTAACATTCTTAGGGTAAAACCACATAGATGCTCTAAGATGTATTTTTCTTACCTTCTGCAGCAGTCTGTTTGTTTATTTTTTTATCTAGTAGATAACGTATAAGCTGAAGGAGAAAAAATTGTCCTGTTACATCTCCATGCAACTTCTTCAGAGCTTGTTCTATCCCAAGGGTGAAGGGGGAAACAAGGACATACTCTGAAAAAGTCAATGACCATTATAATCATATGGTTGCACTGGGGACATGAATAAGATGGTTCAGCATTGTTTTTAGTTTAGATGAGATGTAAGCACTTTGGTAGGTTGCTTTCTTTCATCTTCCCACAGGTAATCTGGCACACACTAAAAGCAAAACTACAATCAGCTACCAAATGTGGACCTCCCAAAAATCAATCAGTCATACAAAGGTAAGAAAAATGATTTTGTGATTCTGCATTAAACCTTAATTTGAACTAGAAAGGCAATAGTGGTTTTGGTATTAAAAGTAAGCAAGTAACCCCTTCCTTGGTTTTTCTCCCTCTTCTATTTTCTTTTCTGTTTAGCTGGATATCTTTGTGTTGTGCAATTCATATTCCTTCCGTGAGGTAAAAACCTAACATTTCCCTTCTTTCTGGCTATAGTTTTATAACAACTTCAGGGAAAAAAAAAAACTGTTTCCCAGCTGCATTGTAGCAAAGAGAGAAGTTAAAGTATTGGTGTGGAGTATAGCCATGTTCCTTATAGAGAACTACCAAAATAACAGTGATGATGAAATAACAGACAGGACCTCTGACGTTGTCAGATTATTTGTGGCATTTATTAGATGCTCTGTTATCAAATTGTGCCCTCCGTGTGTGTGAATGTTTATGTATTGTGTAGTAAAGTGTTGGTGTAACTGATTTGTGCTAGTGCTCATGCTGTAACCTTTGCTTTTTAGAATACTTTCTAAATTATTTATGTTCTCTGAGGGGTGCTTTCTTGGGACATTGGAAAGGGCATTACAGGCTCACTAGAGATTAAAAGTGTAATTCTTTTACTTCATCTTTCTAGAATGAAGCAGGAGATACGGGGCATCATCCAAGAGAGACAACCAGCATGAAAACACAGACAGTTGCTTCTTATTTTAGAGTAAGATACTATATCTTTTAATAAATATTTCTAGAATACAGTCAGTATTTACTCTTTTGCCTTTTGAAATGCACCTGTTGAGTTAGAGTCAGTAGTCACCCATTTAGATTGTGTGACTGCCATATATGGTGCAGCAATCTTTGCCGTACAAATACATCAAGGAAATTGTGATGTTTCATCTTTAACTGTACTTGATTACGCAGCCACATTGCTGTCATGATGATATATGATGATCAATATTAATCTTTCACTTACTTGTTTTTCCACCAAGAAAGATAAAGGGAGATTGGACATTAGTAGTATAACATTTCTCTAAGAGTTTAAGAAAGAGGGCAAAGTTAATTGGAAGCAGGAACTCCAGAGAAAGTTCTTGATGGTCACTGCACAGAGACTGTCCAGAGTTCATCCTTGTCGCTCCTTCAGCAGTGCTCTGGACCTACCCAAACTCTTATTTAGTCATCTCTCCCAGCAAACCATAAAGTGGCTGAGGTGATGTTCATGAAGAATTGGATGCACAACTTAAAAGAATACCAATGACACTAAATTGGAAGAAGCTGTTGACTCCCTCGAGGGCAGAGAGGCCCTGCAGAGAGACCTCAACAAATTAGAGAGATGGGCAATCACCAACTGTATGAAGTTTAACAAGAGCGAGTGCTGTATTCTGCACCTGGGATGGGGCAGCTCTGGGAACAAGAGGCTGTGTTAAAGGATGTGGGGGTCCTGGTCTGTGGCAAGCTGAACATGAGTCAGCAGTGCCCTGGCAGCCAGGAGAGCCAACCCTGTCCGGGGGGGCATCAGCACAGCATCACCAGCTGGGCAAGAGAGGGGATTGTCCTGCTCTGCTCTGCACTGGGGCGGCCTCACTTTGAGCCATGTGTGCAGTTCTGGGTGCCACAATACAAAAAAGACATTAAGGTGTTAGAGAACGTCCAAAGGAGGGCCATGAGGATGGTGAAAAAGGAGAGGCTGTATGAGGAGCAGCTGTGATCACTTGGTTTGTCCAGTCTGGAGAAGAGGAGACTGAGGGGAGACCTCATTGTGGTCTTCAACATCCTTGCAAGCGGAAGTGTAGGGGCAGATACTGATCTCTTCACTCTTGTGACCAGTGACAGGACTCAAAGGAATGGCATGAAGCTGAGTCAGGGGAGGTTTAGGTTGGATATCAGGAAAAGGTTCTTCACCCAGAGGCACTGGGTGGTTGGGCACTAGAACAGGCTCCCCAGGGAAGTGGTCACAGCACCAAACCTGACAGAGTTCCAGAAATGTTCAGACAGTATTCTCAGGCAATGGTGTGTCCTGTGCAGATCCAGGAGTTGGACTTGATGATCTTGAGGAGTCCCTTCCAACTCAGTATGTTCTATGATTTTATGACCCATAAGAGTTCATTTACAGCTATATCAGAACAATAAGGAGCCGGATCTCTCTTTAGTAGATATAATTGCACAGCGTTGTGGACTGTGAAGGAGAATTTCAGCTTAGGTATCACAGTGGTCCAAAGCTACATCGTATTCTAATGTTCTAGATTGAAAAAAAGATTGAACCTCAGTCAAACTTAATATCTGTGATTCAGTGCATTATCAGCACATCTAGCATCAGAGATTGCAAATTAGTTAATTATATTTACACTTTTCTGATACTATTTTCTGTAGTGGAAATCCTTGCTCAAGTCATGATAGCTAATGCTCTTAAATGAAAATTCAGTTTCAGCCCCACTGGTTTACTCATACACAGAAATCTATGGGTGATTGAGAAAAGCATATGCCACCTCAGACTGCATGGAAAAAAATATATCCATTAGCGTGTCCTACTTGTTTGTGTTCAGTTGGCTCACTAGTGATGGAGCTAATTAAGCACTTTGCTGCATGGTGCAGCTTCTGTCCAGAATGGAATTGCACATTTTAATAGGAAACATATGGCTCTTGACGTCCTGCACTGATTCATGTAACCAACCTACTGCTGAGCTGCATTACCTCCTGGCTGCCTCTTTCTGTTGAGTCAGGTTGAATCTTGAGGAATGAGCCTCTTCATTTGTGTTTTAATAAGATCCTCCCATGAAACAATTTTACAAAACACCAGTCAAGGTTTACAGTCAGATTCCCCTCAGCTGGCATGGGGAGCTACAAGCTGCATCCCCTCTGCTAGCCTAGTACCCTGGTGAGGTGGGCAAAATGCAATTTTGGAATTCTGATCTTGTGCGCTTCTAGTTTTGCCCTCCTCAAAAGTTTCCTCTTGGCAGGGCAGCTATAGTTTCACCATCAGTCTATACAATGTACAGGATTTGCCAAGATCAGAGCAGTTTAAGCAGCCCTTCTTCTGGCATGCCCTTGGTTTCCTCCAGTCTAATGAAGGAATGGAAATATTGCTTGCTGCTGTTCCACTTCCCATCCATAGATGGATGATTTACTCTCTGGGTGAACAAGGGCCTTCAAATAGATAACAACAAGAAACAAAAGTGGGCTGTAATTGCCTAACAAAATTCCAAGATAAGCAAATAAGTGTAAGGAGTGTAAGTGTTCTGTCGTATGTTGGACATCATGGAAATTTATGAGAATGTCCTGCATGAAATTTGATACATTATTTGGAATCAGTGTTTCTCTCAAGTAGTATAGACTATAACTTAGAGGTCTTATCAAAGCTAGAATTGTAGTTGGGTCATTTACTTCATCTACTCATAAAGAACCAGCTTAATGAAATGTAAATGGTTTTGGACATGATTCTGATCACATGCAGTAAAATTTCAACTACACATGGACCTATACACAAGTTTTATGAATACCCTGGTGGCAGATCTCTTGTTACTTTTTTGCAGTATTCTCTGATGGATTTGTTATCCAAAATGGTCGTTGGCCAGCCTCATTTTGTCAGGTGCATCAAGCCAAACAATGACCGGCAGGCAAACAAATTTGACAAGGAAAAAGTGTTGGTTCAGCTGCGTTACACAGGAATTCTGGAGACAGCAAGGATTCGAAGACAGGGTTATTCACATCGTATACTGTTCGCCAACTTCATAAAACGGTAATGTTGATGTGAAGAAATTCTTTTCTCTCCTACAGTTGCTGTCCTGTGTTTGTTAAGTACCAGCAGTGTTTTTGGCATGCTCTTTGAAAAAACATACAATGACATTTCCTGTGACAAAGAAGGTTATAGACTGGATGAGTAAGAGTAGTTCAGGCACAAGATTAGTGACCTGTTTTGGATGAGTAGGGAAAGATGATGTATCTTAGAATGATCATTCAGGTTCCCTATGCATTTAGGTAAAAATTTACTTACTTATAATCTGCAAGTTTCTTCAAGGATTTGATGTTTAGAAATGTAATACTTCAAATTAAAACCAAGAATTTGGAGCCACAGCATCCAAAGAACACCACGGTTTGTCTAGCTTCTGACCTTCAGCACTGTGCAGCTTCTGCTTGTGCAGGGTAGATGATAATTTGGTATTTCTAGCCTAGGGCTGAAAAGTTCACTAAGAGCATAGTGTTGTTTGAAATATTCTTAAGTACTAGTCATGTGTTAAGAAGAGTCGTGAACTCAGTATGATTTTATAATTCCTTTAACTATCTTCTTTCTCCACCCCAAAACTCTGTACTTGTCTCTTAAAAATAAAGACCCTGAGTATTTGCCTCAATCAGAACAGAGATGTGTGGAATGGAGATCAAAACTGGGAAGATGCAAGCAACACCTATTCATACAAAAGCACTTAAAAGTAATAGTGCACTAGAAACAGAGCTAGCAGCAGAATGCTGCAGGTGCGTGAGAAGAGAGGGGAACAACAAAGGGATGTTTTTATAGCACTGTTTCTGGAAGGTATAATCTTGGGACTATTGATGTTTTGGAAGAGTGCAGCATGGGAAAAGATAGTTATCACTACAAGATGTTCTGTAGTTTTAGTGAATGCTTTTTATAAAAAAAAAAATAAAAACCAATTTTACTGTACAGGTAGAAGAGAGGAAAACAGTGAACATAATGGGGCAGCTCTCCAGAGAGTGTGCCCCTGATTGCAGTGAGGCTGTGTGGATCTCTGGCACTGAGGACATGGCCCTCAAATGAAGAGATTTTTATTAAATATCTGTCTTCTTATTTTGGGTTTGGATTTTTTAATAGTTGAGAGACACAGGTAGACCTGAGATAATGGCAACATTATTTTGTTATAATAAAAATAAGCCAATTCATTGTGTTTCACAAAAAGAAAAAAAAAAAAAAAAGTAGCTGTATATGATAATAGAGGAACCAACTTTATCTCTTTTTTTTTATTATTCCATGAGCAGACTGTTACCATCATTTCAAGCTGGTAAATCCAAGCTTTGTGTATAAAGGCTGAATAACAAGAAAAAAAAGCAGAATGTACTTTCAGAAAGCACACGTAATTAATGCAATTTTCTTGAATTAAAAAACCCAGGATAGATATGGTTCATTTTGATATAGAGCTTTTTGGAAAGTCCTGGAACAAACAAGAACTTTCCTATCCAGCAGCTGAGCTGGTGTATGACAGGTAATTTTTATGAGTGAGCATCGTGACCTCTTTTCCTAGTCAGAATTAATTCTGAGTAATGAGTTTGCCAGATTAAATGCTTACAGATGATAGGTCATAATGGCACTTACATGTACCAAAAGGATCTGCAAAGCTGAATCCAAGGAGCTGGGATGCATCTCAGATCATATTAACTATCTCAAAGGTAGATGGTCTAGCACATGAGATATGGTATGAATTTTTCATGATATTTCTAAATGTGATATAATATAATTCAGGCAGAAAAGCTTTAAAAATATTTTATTTTTATTTTGCCACTGAAATCACTTTCACACAATGCAGAGAGCAGGAAAGAACTGGTGCACTACTCTAGTTGGGTTGAATTCTTTTTAAAAACCTTCTGGTGTTGATATAGAATTAAACAACCCTCCAGGGTGTGCAATATGTCACTCATCCACTTTTGATTGAGTTTCTCAGTACTGTGTATAAATTACTTCCATTTCTTTCATATGCTGGGGTTTTTTTTCAGTGCTGTGTTTTCTTTCATGCAACTATTTTTATTATTTAAATGAATGGTTTAAATGTATTTGCATGTATTAGCCCCTATTAATTGAATAAAGAATCATGCATTTGTCTTTAGGTATTACCTCATCTGTTACAAAACAAACGATGATCCTCCAGTCAGCCCGGAAACCTGTGCTGCCATCTTGGAGAAAGCCCACCTTGACAACTGGGTTCTTGGAAAAACTAAAGTAATTTTTTCATATACTCTATCTGCATCATTGCAGTATGCCATCATTAACATATAAAGCAATTTGTTTTCTCACCCACCTGGTTGGAGTAGCTCTTGGGCTCTCCTGTTTTTAAAACACAAACTCTTTAATATACACCAGGAATGTGTTGGTAACCCTTGTGCTGGACTCATTTTCCAGGGCCTATGTGAGTTTCATGCTTGATAAAAGGAATTTAGTAAATAAACAATGCTTTAGATTTAAAATTGGAAAGCGGAGAGATTGAAGGTTCCAGATTTGGATCACATTTATTTAACATACGTTAGATTCGTGAGGTTAACAAAACTGTTAGCCCCATAGTTTTGAAAACAGATTTATAGTTACAGACTGAAGTTTTGCAATGGAGCTTTAAAACATCTTCCCATGAAAGCATTAATAAGCAGGGACTCACTAAAGATGCTGAAGGGAAAAGTAAGGTAAACTAATATCCCAAACAATGAAAATCTTTAAAAAGATCTTTAAAAAGAATGATCCTTTAGGTACTACAGCTGAAGAGTCTGTTCATTTGAAACTAACTTGTAACTCTTGTTGATGTTAAATGGATTGAGTGAATAAAGGGCCTGAGAGGGTAAATAAAACACTTGTTTGTTTGTCTACTCTTTTTAAGGTATTCCTCAAGTACTATCACGTGGAGCAGCTAAATTTAATGCGGAAGGAGACCGTTGACATGATTATTTTAATTCAAGCTTATGTCAGAGGATGGCTGGGTTCAAGGAGATACAAAAAGATAAAGGAACAAAGGGAACAAAGTGCTATTAAAATACAGTCAGGTAATAGCTTTAAAGCATATAACATTTTCCTTAAAGCTAGTGCATGTGTACAGTTGATAGATGAATATGCATGCTGGATGTGGATTTTGCTCTTTTCCTGCTGTTACATTTGACAAAATATCTTACACATGGTGATACCTGTTCTTATGAAGAAAAAATTCTTTTAACCAGGTTATGACAATCTCTTTACTGAAATTACATTTATCAATGTTACATTTAAAAGGCAATTTTAAGAATGGAAGGATGTGATTGCACAGATGATACTCTTATTAATAATATTCTGGCACGCACTGACAGGGTTGTATAATATAATATAGAAAATAAAATGTATTAACTGTCCTAGATAATAAGGCCAATTACCCTGTTGATGGAGGCATCAACTGAATTTTTCAATACTTTCAAACATCATCTTATTTTACATTCTGATTCTCTTGTGTTTTGTATTCATTTAATTTGTAATAACTTTACTCACCAGAAAATGTAGTTTTTATGTCGATTTACTACTTGTGCTTGTTTGCCATGCTTTTTTGAAAGATAAAGCCTGCAAAATATTTGTGAATATTTTAATAGAGGTCTGTAATTCCAGATTTTTTTTTTTTTGTTCTTAAAGCCTTTTTTGTACCTAGTGGATTATTTGATTTTTGACATCTCTTTTCAGCTTACAGGGGGTTTGTTGCTCGCAAAGAATACAAAAAAGCAAAACATAATAAAAAAGTGGAAGAATATATTACCAGATTTCAAGCAAGTAAGAATTGTTTGCTTCTGTGGCTTTTAATGTGCTATCCATACACAACATGTTGATCCAGATTCTAACTACGCTGATTGACTATGCTCATTTGCATGTTCAGAGGTATCATTTATCTGTCTATATACAGTGGTTGAAGTGGGTCACTGTATTTTGTTACCTGTACCTCAAAGTGCTTTAGAGGCACTTTCCACTGCTGTGAAGTGGGATGCTCACATGCCATAGAAAACCTTGTCACTCCTAATCTGAGATATCGAAGTACTGCAGCTGGTATTGTTGAAACCCCTATGACACTGTCTGCATGTAATGTGTGTATGTGTGCTGCTCAATTAGGAATAGGTTTTGTTACGTATCAGCAATGGTTATATTTGAGAAGACTGCAATTTCACTCATGTCTCTTTTTCTTTTTTGCCACTGCTTTGTTTCTCTTTTGCAGCAATAATGACCCTGGGCCCAGGTGCTGCTATGGGACATCCCTTTCTCCTCCCTGTACCTTGGCCTCCCCTGTCCCTGCAGAGATGTCCCCAAGCCAGACATAGTCTAGGCAGCTCTGAAATCAGGAGCAGCTGGAGAGACATGGGTCTGAAGGCCAGGTTGGATGGGGCTCTGAGCTACCCCATCTGGTGGAAGGTGTCCCAGCCCATGGCAGAGGGTTTGGAACAAGATGATCTTTAAGATCTTCCAATCCAAACTGTTGAACGATTTTATAATTCTATAAAAACATCAGGCACAAATCTGCACAGGATTTTCAGTAGTTACAGAGGTAGCAACCCAAATATAAGCTAGTGTTGCCAGTTTCCAGGCTGTCTAGATTTAAACTACCTCTTATATGCTTTCATGAGTATATACCACCATCAGTGTGGTTTTTATCGTTGTCAGATGCATCTGTTAATTGTACTGGGCCAGTGTTAGTGTGTACTGAAGATCGCTGTTGATAGAATTTCATCAGTGTAGAAAGCAATCTAGAAAACTGACATAAAACCCAGCAATGTGCCAAAAATCATTACACATCTGAACGCTGTCAATTATATAAAGATATTTAGCAAAGGCAAAAGTATAAATTTAACACTTCACTCTGTTGATGTCCCCAATGTTTCTTTTTGTCCACCTTCTCTATCATGTCTGCAGTTTCATTTCAACCATTTCAGTGCACAAGAAACCAGAACTAAATGGAAGTCCATTTTTACTTAGCTCTCTCTGTTTTTTTTCCCTTTTATTTCTAAAGCAATACAAAACTCCTCTTCCAGTTTGAAAACAAATCTTAGACAGCTACCGTCTCATAAAAAAGTTATTGGGAAACCTCAAAGGTGAACCAGAATAAGTCTAAAAAGACCAGATGTAGCTTATATTGGCATGTCCATTGACAACATAACTTGATTTGTTTCAAAATAACTCCTGTTGAGTTGCTTTTATATGAAAATGGAAAGAGAACTGGCTCAGAAATACAAGGATCTCTAGAAGTATTACAAGTGCTTTTTAGAAAATGCACTTTTCCAAGACCCTGTCAGGCTGCAATATAAAAACTCATTGTGCCACTCCCAATAAATATTTGTGTTTCTTTACCCTATATCCAGTTATCAAGTTGTGATTTATGTCTGCTTTATATGGTGCTTCTTACACTGAATGACTGCACCTAGTGGAGCCCAAGTTGATCGAAGTTATGAGTGGGGAATGCTAAAGCACATAAAACAGCACTAAGACATATGAATGTGTTAGAGCAGACTGCTTATGCTCCCTTCTCATTCTTCAGTGACCTTGACCTTTCCCTGTGATGCAAAACATGCTCAGCACAGTTGAAGAGTCCCATATCTACCACCTCCACATTTAAATCACCTGAATCCTCTATCTCCATACTCTTGTTACTGCATTTGGAATTAAAGTTCAACAGAAATACTTTGACAAAACACTATGCTCTTTTTTTTTTTTTTT
>VZRZ01001330.1:2362442-2384845 GCA_013398175.1 Climacteris rufus
TTTTTTTTTTTTTTTTTGCCAGGGATTAGTGGATTTGTGCTGAATCCCTGGAATTGCAGATTTGTTTAAATCATGGCACAGTGGAGACTGTGCCAGTTCCCATTAGGAAATTATTTGCAAGTTCAAAAATTTTTGAAGCAACATTCAAATGCAATTCAGTTTCTGATTAAGACACTTCAGTGTAGATGTCTGAATGTGACCTGAGTGTCTAAACTGCTGTTATAGTCAGTAGAGCCTACAGTTTGATTAATTTTATTCAAAACCAGCAAATGCCTAGCTCATTTGCCCTCATATTGGTACCTAGTGTCATTTGAGGTGCCCTGGTTATCTTGGGTGGCCTCCAGCTTTACTTCACATGGTATACACCACTTTCCCTCTCCAGAAAGTCCCATTTGTCTTGTTCTTCCCGCCAGCTCCATGGAGATGCCTTGGCTATCCTGGAACTCTTCAGATGGCACTAAATACCAACATCAAGGCCCCAGTTACCCGTCAGCACCTACATGTCTCAGGGAAGGCCCATGTTTGAATTCTTAATTCTGGTTCAGTGCAGTAACTGTAACTTGTGCCTCCCACAAAGCACAAGTAGAGAGTTTCCTTGCCACAGTGCACCTGGTTACTGTGGAGTTTAGCACATCTTTCATGCTGAGCTTTTCCATTTTGAATAATGAGTCTTTGCAGAAGGAGCATGAGCTAAGTCTTCTGTAACTGCTGAGCTATAAAATTTTCAGGTTTTCTCTGATGTATTGAATGTTCAGCTAATTCCAAGCCTGTGCCAGTTGACAGGCTAGTAATCTCTATAAACTGATAATCAGGCATTTCCCAGGGAAATAAAAGACAGAGTCAAATCAATTGCCCGAATCAGGTAAAGCAGGTAGATGAAGCTCAGAGTACTGTGTTCTAGAGGCACTTCTATAGTTCTATGCTTCTGTTTTATTTTGCATCTTCCTATCTTTTCTTTAGTCCAATAAAATACAAAGGAAAAACTTGTTTGTATCCTCATGTAGAACGGGTACAGCTTTGTGAAATCTCAAAGTTTCATGGGACAGAACAATTTCAGATGAAACATAATCATAATAGGCACCCTGGTCTGTGTTTCCTTATTAGCTTTTGTTTAATGCTGTTAGCATTTGACTGTCTGAAATGTGTGTGACACCCACTGCTTGTTGCCTAAGGTTGTTTTTTCATTACAATTTGTATCAGTTGCCAGAGGATACTTATTCAGGAAGAAGAGAAAAGAACTAACTGAGACAAGAAACAAAGCAGCAATAACAATTCAGTCTCAATACAGGGGATATAAGGAGAGGAAAGTCTTCAAAAGCAGGAGGTAGTATTATTTTTCTCTTATGTCACTCAAATGTGTCCCTTTCCAGTAATTACATTACTGAATAACAACATTTTAAACTAAGACTGAGGCAAATTAGGATTATTCTAGATATGTATGCAGAGGTAATGTATATTTATGTGGAGGTTTTTAATGTCAGTAGCCAATTTTCTCATCTTTTCAAGCCCAAGGAATAAAGGCATGTTTAGGGGAAAGATCAACAATACTGTACTTGCCTGTAATGTTAATGTAATCTGTAGATGAGTCTCTTTTTGGAATTAGCTCACAATAAAAAATGTTCAGACAAGAGTGAGATAGATGTCTGCATCATGAGAAGACAAGATGAATGGCTTCTCATTGCAAGTCACTGTTTTAGATAAGCAAAGATGATGACAGAGGAAACCCAGCTGTCTTGCTCAGATCAAAGAGCTACAAGTTAGATGAAGTCCTCCCAGCCTCTGAACTGGAGCTCATAGCACTTTGCTCATCTCCATCCTTTTTCCTATAATAGCATTTAAGTAGGTAGAGACTAGTCTAGAGAGGTAGAAAACAGCTGTGAAGGAGCCTGAAATCTTTTATCAGGAAGGAGCAGGGGAAAGAGATTTCACCTATCACTGAACCTTTATGGGTAGTAATAAAGACAGATTAAGGAATATGTCTTTTAAATATGACCTGGACCTATGCCCAGGATCACTCTTCTTGCATTCCTAGTGTGACTTGAGGCAGTTTTCTTTCATTAATACCCTTAGAATTGTGTGTATTTATACTTTCTTGAGGTACTTAAAGCTTTATGCTTTATGTTTTCATTAACACTTAAATGAACTCTTTACTGTTTTATCAGCCCTCACACAGCCTAGATTGTCTTCCTGGCAGTTGTCTGTGAAGTTTAACAGGGATGTCCCTTTTCACTGTAAGAGATGATGATCATGATCATATCATCCCTCTTCACCTTAAGAGATAATAATATTAATAACAACAACAGAAATGGCTGTCTTTAATTCCTGTTATATGCACTAAATCTTTCCCATGTTGCAATTTATCAAATTGCTATTGAGTACAGAAAGACCACCAAAGGTAGTTGTAAAGTTGTCTCTATTCTTCATCTCCTTCAGCTAAAATTTTTGCCCAAAACTCTGTTCCATTCAGGGAATCACTTAGAAAGCAAGAAACTGAAAATGCAGCATCCATTAGCAAGAAGGAAAATGATGACAAACTTCAAGATCATGAGGAAAGTCCAACTGAAGTGAAGAGTGCCCTCTCTAGAACGGAAGATGAAGCATCTGTAATAGCAGAGGATGAATTATCTGCTGTGGAATTCCTTGAAGCACAACTGCAGCCAGCTCAAAATGACACAGTGGAAGAAGAAGCAAGCGAGGAGACTCAAGATGAAGTTGATGCTGTCACTGACAGCAAGTGCTCTGGGTTCAGTGACACAGGGAATGTAGAGGAGCAACAGGAAATATCTACTGAAGGAGAGGCAGCTTCTGTGAAGCAGAACCCTGCGGTAGAAGATGTTGGTGAAGGTGAAGAACAGGACTCTTTGGAAGAGTTACCCAGCAAATCTTCTGTCAAAATTTCAGCTGAACCTAGATCCCAGCAAGAGCAAGATAAGCAAGACACACTCAGTGCAGACCAACAAAATCAAGGATCTGCTGTGTTTGAGCCCAGGACCGACAGGGATGCAGAAAGAAACCACCTAAAGTATGAAGCAGGGGTGCCTACAGGAGGTAAAGGAATTACAAGAAAAGAGTCACTAAGAAGAGGCTCATGGAAGCAAGCTGAGGCACAAAAACAAGGTTCAGAAGACAAAGAGAAGGCAGCAGTGGTTATTCAGAGCAATTACCGGGGTTATAGACGGAGGGGACAACTCAGAAAAGAAGGGAAATTACCTTGCAAAAGTCAAGAGAAAATAATAAAGGAGCCAACAGAACCAATACATGTTCAAAATAACAATCCTCAAATGACAAAAGGTAGGGAAAGCACCAGTACAGAGGCTGAAGACTCTAAGACACTGAAGGGAGACTCAGAGAAAGAGGCTTGTGATTTGGCAGCCTTTTCACGACAGGTAAGAAGCTTCTAAGCAATGTATGTTGAGCATAATACTCTGAGCTATAACAGAATGGCAAAGTTATTTTACTGACTTTGATGGCATCAGGGTTTTGCTCTCTAAACTAAGATGGAGATTTTGTAAAGTGTGTTCTATAAAAATGCATATTTTGGTCTGCAAGAGAAAATAGCCTTTTCAGGAAGGAGGAAAAGACAAAGACTACTGGCAAAAATAATATTAATCTGGTTTAAGTTAAATGCAGAAGCTTTGCATTTGTTGAAATGTTTGTTTATCCATCAAGGTCCCTAATTCAGTAAACTTGTGAAATGTCCCTGCAAATTAAACTAAAAGTTGCTGTGTCAGTGTCAGGGACTTGCACACATGCAGACGAGTATGCCTACACCTGTAGAAGCAATCAGCAAGGCACCATCTGCTCACATGTGTGACCCAATAAGAAGGAGCTGTAGGACTGGACTGCAGTGTGGAATTTCCTGTGTGTCTTTTTTTTTCCTGTCTTCAATTTTTTCAAGAGATGAGGAGGTAAGTGTGGTGGGGATGTACACTGCAGTATGTGGAGCAATACCTTTTAAATCAATTCTCTAGTCCACTATTTTACCTTTGATTACCTTGGAACACGTATACTTATTTATATAATAATGTAAAAATGTATTTTTCAGATATCAAAATTATCTGAAGATTACTTAGCATTGCAGCAAAAACTGAATGAAATGATATTGTCCCATCAGCTGAGACCCGTGATGCTGTCCAAAGATAAGCAAGCTAATGGCCGGCTTTCTTCTCATGTTTGTCAGTCAGGTAATGTTTAACCTTACTGTTTGCAGAATTTTCATTTGTGAACAGCACTGTCAAGAAGCCACTCCTGGTCATGTTTTTAAAGGCCAGGAAACTAGTAGGTGAGTTAACTCTGGCTGCTCATATTACTCAGGATGTATATTTTTGTACTAAGCCCCATATCAGTACGTGTCTGGAACACAGTTTCCAGAGAAATATCCAAATCTGATTGGGATTTATGTATTTACCATTTTTCTTGGCATTTTGTTTCAGTGCTACTGAGGGTTGATGAATGAAACCTTGTGAGACAGACACAGAATCTCTAGGAATACTTTTATTTGGTGAAATTCCATATTGGCTCTTTTCAACTCATGTGTTACTCAACTATGTGTGCTATTGGTAGGATATGGGACTATGCTTTAAAAACAAAACAGTTTTTTAGGTAATATGTCAAAGAATTTACCAAAGTTTGTCACATACATGCTGAGTAAATTTTTAGTTATCCACAAATGCAACTGGGGTTATTCAAAACCTGTAACTCCTATCCATGTTGGCACATATGTCCTTAAAATTGGAAGTAAAGCTTTAATAATGTTTGGTATCCATTTAACTCACACACTTAAGAAGGCATTAACATCTGGAAATACACCCCAAAGTTATTTATATTGCAGTTAACATGGGCAGTAAAGGTTCCCAGAATGCAAGCATGCTTGGAGCAGCTTGGATGGCAATGGGGAGGAGTACTGGGAGAATAAAGGTAGAAGACATGGGATTCTGAGCATGCAGATCATTAAGACCTGTGCCCCACCAAAAGGACCACAAAGAACTGATTGAACTGCTCAAGCCTCTTCTGTTGGAATAAATGTAACAGGGAATTTTCTCACCCCATGTCCTGGGCTGCAGATGGGCAGGGAGATGAGGGCAGATGTGATGGGTAATTGGCAGTTTCTCCATTTCTGCAGCAGGTCTTGTGCTAACCCACTGCACTGCCTCTGAGGGAGAGCTCTGCATGGCTCCACATGGCTGGGATAACATCTAGGACTGTCTCTCACTGCCCAGAGCTAGTTGTGCTATTTTCACTTTAACACTGTGGATTCAGTTGTCATGTGTGATGAACCTTCTTTCTGCTCCCGTGATTATATTGAAAAGACCTTTAAAATACTTCAATCCCACTTTGGAGTCCTCTCAAATGGGCAAGCTGCTAAAATAAGGGCTTGTTGTTTACACCTCTAAGTGTAAACTGGCTTCTGGTAGGTAATCTTCATATTTCAGCCTGGTTCCAAGCCTGTTTCCAAAGTCTGCAAGAGAAAAGAACTGGGAAATGGAAAACTAAGTGCCATGATCTTTCATTAGTGACAGAGCAATGTTCATGATTGTCATTAATGGGTTTGTACTGAGTTCTCTATTAAATACTGTTGATTTTTTGACAAGATAAACCTGAGGAATTGAAAATGCATGCTTTGGAAAATAACTCTTGGTTCTAAGATATTGTCCAGCAGAAGCTAGAGAAAAGAGGTAGATAGAGGGAAAGGGAATATACAAATCCCTGTTTTATCAGTTAAAGATCTCATCACTTGCACAAATGAACCAGGTGAAAATATACCAGTATGTTCATGCCATGTGCAAAATGCAGTGAAGTCTACCCTTCACATTGCTGTAGATCTACAGGAGACAAAAGCATGCCAGGGTTTGTCACCTGTGCATTCAACCCTGGCTAAAAGGGTGACCAGTCAGCCACATCACTTCTCTATCTCTGAAAACATCATGCTGCTGTAAAACCCTGCAGTGTCTCAATGCAGAAGTTTTCCAGTGGTAAAGTGTGTAAGCAGTCTACTGAAAAACCTTTCTTGGTGTGGAATGTTGTACTTTCTTTCTCTACATTTGAACGCAATTCATTTGACAGGAAAACTCTTTCTTTTCCAGCTATGACCAATGCACAGGACATTGAAGAGAATACACCGCAGTAATTCCCCAGTTTGCCTTTAAGCCAGTTGGAAAGTGGCTTTATCACAAAGATGCATTGTTTTAAGTAGATGTTTATTATAGCAAACATGATCTAACTAGATGTAGATAATATTTAAGTAACAATATGCCTGTATTCAGTTCATTTAGTTTGTACTGTCTAAAACACAGGAATTACCAACATTCTGGATATCATACTTTCTTCCTGTATGCAGTATGGTAAAATAACTACAAAAACCCCAAAGATCTGAGGTAATGTACTGCAGACAGTCATGCTAAAGTGAGACAGGTAGACTTGGTGATTCACTGTCTATTAAACAGGGAGGAACCTTCCTGTCTTCTTGCCTACATTATGTGTTACAGTAGGATTTATACACACACATTTATGGAAGGATATGCTTTTACTGCAGCTTTCCTTCTATGGCTACTTTTGCTGTCCTGCTTATGAAGACAGGGATTGTTGAGTTTTAGATGTTCTTTAAATCATGTGGTATTTACCTATTTGTAATTACTTTGGCCATTTACATTTATTTACACTTTTTCATCAGCTTCACTAGTTTTATATGTTGTTTTACAACTATAGCATGTGAATTGTATTTTATAGCTATATGCTAGATAGGAAAGCTTGGCTGCCTTGTCTGTGGGTAGGTGGCCATTGCACAGTATGAGAATTTACCACTTCCTCTGGTAAAATATTTTCTTACATTGCTTCCCACAGACAGGGAGGAACTGAGGGACAGCTGATGGTATATTGTGACAAATGTTCACATTTTCAAAACTGTTTGTTTGCTTTTAATAAAAATGCAAAGCTTGCATTTGCTCAAAGAACATATGAGCAAAAGGTTAAATTAATCTTAAATCCACAAGGTTAATTTGTTCTTAAGTGAATTTCGTTGTATTTATAAAATGCATAAAGCAAGCTGCACAAGGTTCCTGGAATAAACAATATTCCCTGTGGCTAGAATCTCTGAGTAGGTTATATTTGCTTGCTTACATGCTTTCAGCTAAATGTAATGGCTGCATCCCAGAACTGCACCTTTGGACAGCTACTGAGCCTTGGGTTGTATGGTGTCAGAATAGATGCACAAATGGTTGCTGTCAAGTTTTTTGAGGTCGAAGCCTGAAGTGAGGGGAATTTGATCATTATGGGAGCAAATTTTTTTTTTCTCCAGATGAGTCATAGTGCCTATCCTTCTACTTACTAAATGACAGTTCAAGTACTAAATCTCAGGAAAAGAATTTTCTATATTTAGAATGAAATGTACGTGGTATGAGGAATTCCGGTGCAGCTGAGGATCTCTTCAGCTAAATGTAGCAGTGAGACAGGCAGGGTTTTCATCCAGGATTCCTCCTGCTGTAGGCTGTCAAAGCACTATTTATGGGAGTTTAATGGGTAGACACTGCATAGAAAAGAGAGGCTCTGTAGCACTGGGTGAGGAGAGCAGTATTCACTAGCCAGACTTTCTTCTTTGCAAGTGAGTGGTCTAACAGGGAGCAGTGAGGCATGGGACTGGAGAAAAATAGGGTAGTCAAGCACTTCTACTGTCTGGTTGTTTTCAGCTACTGGAGTGGCCCTTTGGGCACCATAGAGCCAGGATATAAAAGATCTGTGTTGCAAGTTGTTCAGATCCATGGCAGAGCATAAGATCTGGGAGGTCGTGGAAGTGGAATACAGCCATTTTCCCTAAATATCCTCTCTTAAAAAGCAGCAATCCCAGGTCAACAGGCTCAGAAGTGAGAGGTGCTGGCACGAGTCCAGAGTAGGGCAAAAAAGCTGGTGAAGGATCTGGAGCACAAATCCAGTGAGGAGTGGCTGAGGGAGCTTGGGGTGTTTGGCCTGGAGAAGAAGAGGCTCGGGGAAGACCTTACTGCTCTCTACAGCTGCCTGAAAGGTTGAAGCCAGGTGGGAGTCGGTCTCTTCTCCCAGGCAACCAGTGACAGGATGAGAGGACAGGGCCTCAGGCTGTGCCAGGGAAGGTTCGGGCTGGACATCAGGGGGAATTTCTTCACAGAAAGGGTTGTTAAGCATTGCAGTGGACTTTCCAGGGAAGTGGTGGAGTCACCATCCTTGGAGCAGTTTAAGAAAAAACTGGACAAGGTGGTGATCAGAGGTTGAATTCAATTATCTTGGAGGTCTTTTCCAATGTATATGATTCTGTGATTCTGTATTAGTGTCAGGCAGAGACCGAAACTGCTTCCTTCAGTGGGGCTGGGGGTCTTAGGTGTCAGAGACCAAACACTGTCAACCTCTGCTCTGTACAATCAGAAAGTTCTCAGTCTCTTCCAGCTTCTGTTTCTAGGTCTGTGCCAGAATAATCCCTCTGTTCATTTCCAGATTGCTAAGAATTTGCAGCTGTCAACCATAACTTCCAAATATGGCTGTGTTAAACATCCCATGAATAAAAAAGACCTAAAAATTACTAACCAGAATGTTAAAGAGCAGTGCTTTTCTATATGCAAATTCCAAACTTGAGTAGTTACATCCTCATGCTAGATAGACTTAGAACAATAATAAGGTATGCACATGAATGTTGAAAGCAATAATACCTGTTAGCTTCCCTTTATCAAGTTCTGGAATTCCAGTTGCTATATTTCCATTTTTTCTGATTACTTACAGCTCTCTCTACAAAGCCTATACAATTATTGCTTTTCCTCTTGTTTTCCTTCCTGCTTTATTCTGAGCCTGGCTTTATACTTCTGTCTCCATAAGGTATGGAACAGCTCTAAATCAAACATGGAACATTTCACTTCAATGACCTGAAGGTGGCTTTGTGTGTTGCTCCAGGTGACCTAATATATAGAGACCTTTTGTCCCTTAGATGCTTATCACAGCTGTAACCACACTATTACCCTAGTCTTCAGTATAAAATCTTTTGTAAGTCATAGTTAATTTACATTAGCCTCCATGGATGTTGATTCCTCAGGATTTGTGTCTTCCAAGCTTATCATTGTATGTCAGAATGTGCAGACACAGTTCAACCTAAAGGGCTGTTGATACTGACTCATCTTTATTCATGCATTTCTTGCTCATCCTTGAACATTTCAAGCACATGCAGCTCTCCTCAGCATCTGTAGTTTGTGGTGGTGTTCAGGATACATAGATAGATGCATATATAGATATTGTATACACATTTCAGCATATTTGGAGCTTTCAGTGAGGGCTGAGTATGAAAGTATTAATATGTTGTAGAATTGAGTGTGTGTGCAACTGAAGTAGAAACCTTCAAGGCAGTGCTAAAAGAGCTGAGATACTGACAGGAATAAGGAATTTTCCTTAGACTTACTAACCCTTCTTTAATGTTGTCTGACAGCCACACTGTTCACATGCCTTTCCTGACCCTTAGCCCTATATTTCATTCATTCTCATGGAGAACAACTTTAGCTTTTATTAAACTTCCCATCAGCACTGGGTCAAAAGTATGCTTTGGCAATCTGCTTCAGATTTGGACAGGAGAGAGATTTATCTTCCTGGGGATGTGTTAGAGCATGGCTGACATTTGCTGTCAAAAGCAAAGCATCCAGGTCACAAGGGCAAAACCTCAATTTTTTTATTAACTAAGTACTGACTGGATGTACTTGGGAATTTTGAAAAGGAAAATTCCCCCTTTCAATCTGTTCTTCAACCTGTCTTCCTCCTGGTAAACCCTTTGAAAAGGAATGTGTGTGTTGCCTTGAAGTTTCCAGTTTCTCCTACACGTTGCTCCTAAGGCATGTGTGGCAGCACTGACAGCACCTCTCCAGGCAGATACAACAGCAAGGTGTGGGCTGGCTGCAGAGATGGGGATCTCAACACAGTCCTCCAGTCCAGATAGCACCAACCTGGCACTTCCAAAGTGCCTCAACAGCTACTGTGTGAATGGTTTTTGTATCAGGTTGTAAAGTCTATTTAAATGATTGTTAGAGGGAAAGTGTCTGTTTTCTTTTTATATATAAAGCACATGGCCAGACCTTGACAGAGATAGTTGAAGTCTTAAGGAAAAATAAGTTACAAGATATTTTACTATGAAGAGACTGGACTTCAATAAAAACCTTTTCCTTGTAAGGGACTCCAGAAGCAACATAATTGCCCTGTTAATAAATAAATTATTTCACCCTCCTTTCTGCTTCATTGCCTACTGCAGAAAGGTATAGGCCATCTGGAAGACAAGCACATCAAACTCACTATTTGTCAGACTTGGTATTTAATTTTCCCCTTCAGCCTTTAATTTTACTAAGTAAATGATTTCTGTATTTATCAACAACCAATAGAAAAGCAAAATTTACTTTGTATTATCCAATACAAGTAACTACCATATCTGCTGAATTTCAGTAGCAGTGAACGCAAATCTAAGTGCAGAAGGAAATCACAGCTTCACTTTCTGGTGAAACAAAGACAGACAAATTTTACTGTATAATTTGGAGGCAAAACTCAGAAATGCATTTTCACCCGTATATTTAATTTTAAAAAGGAACAACGCAGGTCCAAGCTTAGAAGGCTGCCTGTCCCAACATGGTATTTCTGTCCCCTCAATTCTCTTGCACAGCTCATACATATGTACAACGCAAGAGCCAAGATGAAAAGCCTTATTTTTACTGAAACCTTTATCATTGTCAAAATGGTATTTTTTTGAATGTAAAATGCAGGCTTATTTGCAGAGCACACACGCAAGAAGTATACAAGTAATTTCAGTTGGAATATTTGTAATCTAGAATACAATAAAGCTTTATCTGTTTGACATTGATGAATTAAATAATGTAACAGCATACACAGTGATAAATTCTCAGGGGACAGTAAAAAATCTTTAGGCATTATGAGAGCCTTTTCATTGGGATTTTCCTAGAGCCCAAAATTTGGCTTCATTTCTTTTTTCAGATTTTCATGCAGTCATGATCTTTGACAATTTTTTTGAAAATGTTCTACCATCAGGGTGCTAGGTGTTTTCTATTCAACAGCACTGAATTTGAAGGGATTTTTTTAACATAGTGTTTTGACTTTGGACTCCTGTTGTGCTTAAAAATAAAATAGGGAAGATATGCCTCTTCTCTTTCACAAATGGAAAGTCAGATAACTCCAGGTGGCCCATTTGAAATGCAGCAAGGTAGCAACAGCCCACATTAGGAGCACAGTCAAGCCTGCTGTCCTATTGAATTCAAGGAATGTCACTTATTTTTAATACAGATTACTGAAATTAGTTTATTGCATCTAAAATTTATTGTTTTACATTAATTATCTGTAACCTGGCTTAGAAAAACATCATTGTTGTCTTGAGTGCAAAATGTTACTTGTTCATTCATTACACTAGAAGCAGTCTGCATTTCAGATAAGAAACTAAAACAATAAATGTAATCATTATCCAACTACGATTTAAATTAACATTATTCATTGTGGCTCCTCTGTATATCCATGACCTTTACAAGCCTTTATTTATCATGCATAACAAAAAACTTAAACAGCTAATTTTGCAGGAGTCAACACTGATGTATTACTGATCGCTTCTCATTTTAAATGATTGTGCTACCTACTTAATTAAAAAGATGTCTGCTGTACATGGGAGAGTTTTTATTTTTATGGTGTACAAGGATTTCTGATTGTTATGGGGGAACAAAATACAGTCTTCCTTCTAAGACTCAATGACATATCAAGCACATCTGGGTTATGGAGTTAAAGTTGCTTCATGTGAAAGAAGATTATATCAGCAGAACACACTTTAGTAATTCATTGGGAGCTAGACCACATTCTGACTTCACACTATATTCATTTGTGAATAAGGAGATGTTTTTTCTCATGGACTTTCCTTAGTATATCTTCTGTGATGGGACAAGAGCAAGATAATGCAATATACCTTAGAGACGTAGTTCACAGTGCCTAAACCTTGGGCTGTTACACCATTCACCACCCTGTATGTGTCCCTATGACCTATCTCTATCATTGGTGTTCTGCTGCTGTGTAATCCCCTTCTCCATCATCCTGAAGGAATTGCTGTCACCCCATTAACTTCTCCTACAGCTGAAGGGAAGGAGACCATGTTCACCAGGCTGTACATTTGAGGTACCTTGTCCCTCTAGGGTCAGTTCTGTGGTATCCAAGAACAGGGATTAGGAACCCTGCACTCTATGTTGTCTCTGTGACAAAGCCTATGAACCCAAGCAGCCCTGTATCTTAGCACTGTCAGAATTGCATATAGATCTTTAGCAAGCAAATACCCAAGACATTTTTTTAGTTCTCTATGTGCCAGCCAATGTAATCTGCAAGTCAGTGTCTAACCCTGAGTTGGGAGACTGCCAGAGGATGGTAGTTCCATTTTGTGTTAAAATCTTGATTTTGTTTCTATTAGAGTGAAAGCATTTTTCACATGTTTGCAGAAAGTTTTTGTAGAAATAGAGACCAGAGCTTGAGTACACTAAAGCAGACTACACTGGATGCAATGGACATGGTCATGCTGTGTTGCCCAGTAGTACATGATTTGCCTTGAAATTAAAAGCCTCAGCAGGAGACCTTGAGGAAAATCTTCAGTATGATAATGTAGAGGACCAACCTCTGAAACAGATGCCTAATCCAGTTCCCTCATTCAGCACCTGAAAGATTGACTTGAGTCTGAAAAAACCATCATCCCTGCCACAGAGGTTCCCCATTACGAGACAGTGACCTCACAGCAGCCATTACCCTTCAGAGCCCTTTTCTGAATGTGGACCATCACCTTTTCAGAAGGAGAGGCCTGTGCCAGCCTAGCATTCATTATGTAGCACCTGTTCCTGTGGGCAGTCAGGACTCAAACGGATAAACTCATTCTCTGCTAATGGAAATGCCCAAACCAGTTGCTTTCTTGAGTTACTGCAAGCAGTAAAAGTGACTATGTGGATTTTTTTCTCTCTTTGGTGAAGTTCTCTCCTGTTTTTCCAAAAGCCTCCTGTTCTGTGAAGAAATAAGTATTGATATCTTCTGATTTTTTACAGTTGTGGCCAAAGTAGAAGACTCTCGTCCAATGCAGAGACCCCCAAGAAGGCCACGGAAACCCAAGACATTAAATAATCCAGAAGACTCCACCTACTACACTCTAATACATGTGAGTTTAGGAAGCTTTTGTGGGCAAAATCTGTCAGATAATTCCCACCTAAACTCTCTTTCTAATTGCCCAATTCCCATTATTCTTTTCTAATGCAGCATAAAACCTGTATCCTGCTGAAAGGAGGCAGGCCACAAACTTCACATTTCAAATGAGACTTGAAATTGAAGTAGAGTGTTACCCAGACTGGGGAGTTATGTCAGACCAATATTTACTTTTGTACTTAAACATATGTACTTTCATTATAGGCATGAGCAACATTTGCATTTTCAATACCCAAATCAAGTGCCCTGTCTCCATAGTTTCTTTCTAAGTCACAGGAGAGAACCAGGAGAGTCACAGGTCTGTTTGGAGCTATTTTGAGCATCTAAATTAGTGCTTGATCTTGCAGAGAGAGCAAATACTAAAATAAGCTGTATTAGTATGCACACTGTAACTTCCTTTACAAATGTGTCAGATTGTGATTATGAAGGCATTGGCAAATACCAACAGCTCAGGAGACTAATGGATTTGAGTGTCTCTATATATAGCCTTTGGTCCAAGTTCAGATACCGAGTGCTGCTTTCCCCTCTTGACTTCAGTGCCCTTAAATACAGCAAAAAAGGCAAGAAAGTAAGCATAAAGATGGAAAATGTAAAAGCAGCTCAGAAAGCACTTCCAACAAAAAAGCAATTAAACTGATTTGCTCGAGGTGCCTGTATCTTAGTGACCTATTTTAACAGCCGGTGAAAACCCAGCTAATAAACTAACCGTAGCAATTGCTTCTCCTTTCAACAGAAGGTGTCACCAGGGCCTTTAGGGACAGTTGTGTCTGGCATACAAAAAAAAAGACAAATACTGCTATGTTTTATTCTGAGGCTTTGAAATAACACAGCTTTGAAGGTGATATTCTGAAAAGAAATGCATTCTTAAAAATAAATTTGCATGTAAGAATAAAATACATTTTGTGAAAGCAAGATTGGTGAGATAAAGGACTGAAATGAAAGGCATGACAGAATCTGTATTAGAAAATTTCTGAGGCGAAGGGTAATTCTGAAGTAAATGCCTATTTAGAAAGCTAAGACTTTAGAGTCAGGAACATAGTATTTTCTGAAAGCTAATTTGTTACATGGTGAGCTGCATATCAGAAAACAGGCATGACATCAGTGTTAACAAAAACTGCAGTAATGCCAGGAAATTTTTAATCAATTTTTTAATGGCAGCTTTTGAAGGCATTAATCTATATTACCTACAATGAGTTTTATTTTCAAGAAGGTGTGAAAAAGAGAAGCCTGTCTTTCTCACATGAAATTCACTGGTCAGGGAGAAGTTCAATATAGGTGTCTATACATTGAAGCTTAGAAAGGAAAACTACCAGTTCTTAAATTCTTAGTCCTTGGGTAAGTCATTAACCTCTAACTTTAGAGGACAGTCAGCTTTCTCAGCTATTAGAAATTTTCTACCTTATTAAAAATCTCTGTGACCTTCGGGTATTCACAGACTATTATAAAGCCCAGATCACATAAAAGTGAAGACACACAATATCAGTGCATTTTTTACAAATTTTTCTCTATCTTCTGCAAAACCAGGTATTTCTCTCACATCATGTTAGAGACATTAATTAGACACCTTGCATTCCACTCATCTCCTTGCATATCAAATGACCTGATGTGGTACACTTGTATAAATGAATCCTGACAATAACCCATTGTTCATGTAAGGCACTAGAATTTTTGGGAGGAGTGAATTTCTCTAAATCAGCCTATCATTTTGGAATTATATATCATGTTCATTTGCCTGCATACTGAAGTCAATCAGGATTTCTGATTCTCAGTGACTTTACAGTGACCAATTCTAAGAAGTTTTCACTCATTTGCAAGAAACACAACTGAGACCATTTGCATTTTAAAATACTGCCTTTGAAGTGTGATGTGTTAGGTACTGCAACATAGTGTTGTTTTGGCTGTAGGGACAGAACTCTGTTAGAGATAAGAAATTATTCATATTCTCTACAAATCTTCTCTCCTCTGCATTGCTACGAATCTTGTATTCTAAAGGTGCTTTTGCCACCTAGTATACTGTTTATAAAGGGGGCCTTTGTCCATTTTATTCTACTAAAACCTGTGTCAGGACTATGTTGGTTTTAATGAGAATAGGATTATGCCTCCTCCCTCTGCATTGCTTCTATTCGTGGAAATTCTTATGGCATCACAGTAAATTTGCCTCAGTGAGATGGTGTTGTCAACTTCATTAAAACAGCTACAGCTATTTCAGAGTTTTGAGTTTTAAGGGGGTTTTTTCTGTTCTGATCATCATTACTTTAGCTTTTTTCCACAGTATGGTAGCAAATTTGGGAGCAACAATGCTAATCTCATTCTCAGTCTCAAAGGTTCTTATAAGAGATTTTTCTGGGACACTTGCTCGTTCTCTAGTATTTCTTTTAATTAGAAATATGCAACACTCTCCTACCTAACACTGATGAATTGTATGTTTGCATAAGCTTTCCCTTTAGTATTTTTAATTACTTTGTATTTTCTTAGAAATCAATACAAGATGAAAAAAGGAAACCAAGAAAAGAAAGGTAATTTTTTTCTTTATCTCACTATTGTTGTTCTGGTACTCTAGAATAGTTTTTAGCTGTATTTCAACTAGGAGAATAAAGCATTGAAAAAGGAATAGTAATTTGGTGATTCACAGGGGGACATGTATACAAAGTTAAAATATGCAATTTTCATCGACTAAAATCCATTATAGAATTCACTTGTTCAGTTTTACTAAAACGTGGCCCTTTACCATGGCAACACAAGCATTATAATAAGTTAAGATAAGGTCCACATCAAAGATAGTTCTGACACAGAAAATAATTGAAGGTGCTTAAAATTCTAGTCAAAGCAAAGGAGCAACCAGTTCTTTTTTGTTAGCAAAAAATACAAAGACTGTCAAAATTTTATCCTAAAAATATATGTGTTTGGAAATACATAATAAAAAATTAAACCAATAACTATTAATAACAGCTTAAGAAGAGTAGCCCTTGAAATTTTGACCAGAGGTGTTTTATTCACAGTTTTCTTCACTAACCTATTTTGATGGATCTCTACAGAAAAGAAGGAAGTGATAGGATCTTAGATCCTTATGTGTTCTGTAGACCTGGTCCACCACTCCTGACATACATCATAGTTTTATTCTATTTGTGTTTCTATACTTGGGCTTTTTTGCTGCCCCCTCAGTGGGGGCAGCTGTGGCACACTGCTGTGGCACCGTGTGTGTGATGCAGCCTGCTCACAGATGCCAAATGAATGGGCTCTCTGCCCTATCCTCAGCTGAGGTTGCAGAATACAAACTCTGTAGATGAAATATGTGTCTTAAAGAATGTTACTTGACATTACAAGCATATAAAATGTGCTCAGAGCATTTAGCTTCAGTCAACCACAGTTTAAATTGCATTGGATTATGCCTCAGTTAAAGGGAATGACCTTACGTCCACATCCCCCATGTTTGGTCCCTTTCAGCTTTTTTTCTGATGGCATTTGGATCCTGAAAAATCTTCACACCTTTTGACTCCAGTTTAGGGTTAAAAAAAAAAAAAAAACCACCACACCAAAATCTAGTGTTTTCTCTCACTGGCCTCGTTTAGGTTTCAGTCATCTTAAATGTAGTTAACCAGGTCCCTGACTGCATCTTCTTTCATGTACTGACTGTATTTGTGGAACATAGCAAGCAAAATCAATTACTTCTGATTTCTACCACTATGCGGATTGAATTCTGAACTTCTCTCTTCAGTTTGTTTTTAGGATATTATTTTTTCTTTAGCCTTTCTACACTGGATGTTGGGATTGGCTTTTTTCTGGATATGTAATGGATAGCATTCACCTGGATAGCATTCAAAATAAGAGACATCTGCAAAATAAAAGAAGTATTTAGCATTTCAAAATATATATATATTATTGACACCCATATCTGAACTAGTTGCTTTAGACCGTCTTCTTGTACTGAGAGATGAAAATAGTCAGCTTTAGGAAAATGATTCATCTCTTGCTCAAAGAGATATCTAAAATAGGCCAGACGAATTGACCATAAAATGCCTCTCCATTGAGTCTAATGGCAAACCCAAACAATTTCAGTCATCTATGTCTCCTTTATGAATATATAAAAAGTATTTAGCATTTCAAAATTCTCAATATCTGTATTGTACAGCAGTCACACTTCAGAGGCTGATTTTTCGTGCCTATATATATATATATATATATATATTTCCTTAGATCCATAACACATAAGCAGAACTATTAATAATATTTGGTTGCCTTGGCTTTGTATGTTGAATATAATATTGAAAAGTTAAACTGTTAACTTAGTGTTCTTATTTGTTGACAGTCTGAGCAAGGTGCTAGATTTAGATATCTACTACCAAGAAATTTCATCTGCTGACTCCACCTCAAAGGACAGCAGTTCTACCACAAGAAGGAAGAGATACCCAATTGAGCGCAGGACTTCGATTTTAAGAGCTACTGAGCGGTAATTCCTACAAGATAGCAATAGGAAAAAAGAAATCTTGTGTATCCTTGTTGAGATATTCAAAAGATTCATAAAAAGATATGCACCTTCAAACTAGACATAAATATATTATTTTAGTTGTGGACTTTTATCAACTTAACTTGTAAAAGATATAGCTGAAAAATTCCCATCTTAAAATGGGAATATCTGAAATATCCCCCATGCCAGAGGGATAAATGCCAGTGTGATTGGTGTTCAACCTACCTGCTAGTTTTTGGTTTCCCAAGGGCCAGATGGACAGACATTCTGCATCTCTGATCTAAAATCAAATTAAACTGAAACAGAACCTAAAATTTGTGTTTCTGAGTAGTTTGGTTTTAAATAGGGTGGATGTGCACCAGATTTTCTGCACATTTTCCCCAGGTAAGACTCCAGTTTGACTGCCTCCTTTTCCTGCTGTCCTATAGCAGCACACGTGTATATAGCCTGTGCGCACCTCACCAAGGTGGACAGCCAAGAGAAAAACCCTAAAGGGCGCTTTTGCTCAACCTCCTCTCTTCTCACAGACTTGACAGAGGGTGACTGCTGCCAGGCTAATGAAATTCATATTCTCACCCTTGCCAGTGCACCCCACACATTGCACATACAAACACATCTATATATCTTAATATATTTGTATCTTCTTGCATGTTCCTTTTCCTGAGAAAAGCTTGGAAAATCATCTAGGTCAAAGGCTTATGGGAAACATTATGCCAGGGATGACCACTGAATTTGAAAATGTATTTGTAGTAATAGAGAAAATGTTTGTAGAACATTTAGAAGATAGAATCTTTGGTGCCTCTTACGTATTTTATTTCTGGCCTTTTTTTTACATAGGACCTAAATTAGTTTCAGGAAAGTGTTGTGAAGACATGTAATCAAAAATAATAATATCAGGGAATTACCATATAGTTTAAAACTGTTACAAAATGTTGCATTTCTAAGGTGGTTAATTACACCAAATCTGTCACCCTGAGGTCTGGTTTAGGTGAATGAAAATTTTGTTAATGATCTTACTAAAAGGAATTTTTTACCCTTTACTGTGTGCTGATCTGATTGCCACATAATTAGCCATTAGTGAAACAAAAGATGTGTAACTTTTAAATTAACACTGTTACTTCAGAAGGCAGATGAATGCAATTAATTAACATTTCTGCACTTCGGTATCTCTTGAATAGGGTCACCAGGGTAGAAAGACTGTATAGCCATTTCAATCTACAGAAGTGAAGCATTGAGTATTTTTTATTTGTCAGTTTACCTATGACACTGGTGTAGTACCAGTGATGGGGGCACCTTCAGTGTAGAACATTACAAATTTTTGTAATTATTTCAGAGTAATTTACTTTTTAAATAACTGTCTTTTGTTTTTAATCTTGCTCCATGGTAACAGCTGATGCCACGTCACCATTCCAGCCTGTCAGAGGTGGTATCCAAAATACATCTTTCCATCTGAAAATAAAATAAAATAAAGTAAAATGAGATGGACACTTACAGTGATCTCCACAGGCAGGTTAAATATAGAGCAAACAAATTTATGCCGAATGAAAATCTGGTGCAGTAACCATCAGGCAAATGCTACTGCAAAGCATCCCTCTGCTCTCAATGTTTTTATGTCCTTTTATTATGTCCCCTTCATAGAAGAACATGTTGTTCCTCTATGTTTATCTGCTTCTAGCATATAATGTGTTTGTTCCGAGGTGCCTGTTTTATGCAGCACAGAAGAGGCCTAGAAAAGTCAGCTGATTTTGTTTCTTTCTCATTTTATTCCCCCCCCACCAAGGGTGGAGGTTAAGCAGTCGATTATGAGTGTTTGCCAAGGTAAATGTTTTGACTTTAATTTCTAAAACACTTTTGTGCTTAATCCCTAGGTCGAGGGTTGCAGAAAGACCCCTGGAAGAGAGTAAAGCTGAAGATAATCCCTATGACTACAGACGACTGCTGCGGAAGACCTCACAGCGCCGGCGCCTTATCCAGCAGTTCTAGCTGCTGCTGCTGCTGTTCCTGCTGCCATTTGGCTTTTACTAGTATCATTTTTTTTTATCATTTTATACCATGGGTTTCCTTTTTTTTTTTAAATCTTCAATGTTTAAAGTTTATGTGTGTGTTCATGTGAATATGAGTTACTGTGGTTTACAGCCCAACACTGTTGCAAAGGGACACTGTCAGTCACATATATTCTTAACAAAACCCTAACATAAAAATCAGCTTTCTTACATGTACCACAGCTACATACTAAAAGTATTAGACATTAGAGAGCTTACATGTAGTTTACTTTCCTGCGTGCATGTTTCTTTTTTTTTTATTTCATCAGTCTCATCCAATAAAAATAATCATTTACTTTATAGTTTCCTAGTTAAGCTTTCATATTCCCATATGCACCTTCAGAAAACCTTAGTTATTGTTTCTAATAAATTGTTTTATAGAAAAAAAATTACAAGAGCACCGTGGGGGAATTTCTGCTCATTTTAGTTTACAATGCCTAAATTTTGGGATGACCTGTTTGTGGTAAGTGTTCCGCTAATGAAAATGAACATAAACGATTAATTGGATAGCATACTATGGCAGTTTATTTCATTATTGACTTTACTGTAAAGCTAGTAGCCAGTTTTAAAGGTCAATATTGTGTGTATAATCTTTATGTTGGAGATGTCCATTTATGGGAAGTATACCCAGCCCTCTGCTCTGCCTCTGAGCTTTGTGACTAAGTGATGAACTTTTAAATCATGTTTGCTTTGTTCTCATTTGCATTAGATTTTTAGGAATCTTAATCTCTAGGGTACCAAGAAAGGAATAGAAATATGCTCTCTGGTTGATTGCTGCCAAAATGTAATGATCATTCTTAATCAGTTCCACTAGACATTAAATGAAAATAAAAGCAATAGCCACAGTGTTCAAATTTTCCCGATTCTTTATTCAAAAGACCTTATTTCACTGAAACCACACAGATAATTGCAGCACTTCCTTTCAGGATTCATAATTGCATGTTCCCAGCTGCAAAGCAAGAGCAGACAAATTTCATGATGCCAGCATAAAGGCCTGATCCTACACCATTCCTTAGCTCTCCTAAATTTGACAATTGGCGGCAGCAGTCAGCCACAGGGGCTGGGTTTTATCTGTTCCCCACACACAATTGGCCTTTTCCCCAGAGACAGATAACCATTGCTTCCTGATCTGTAACTAGTTACAAGGCTGTGCACCAGGTTCAAATTTGCTGCAATGTAAATTTTGCTATAAATTGTTTAAATTTTGAAATCTGTTTTAAAGTTGCTTTCTTGTGAATTATTGAAACGGTAAATAAAAATGCACAAAGCAGTGATATGGGTGGTTATGTGTGAATTACACCCAGAACTGACAATACACTGTGGACTGGGGCATGAGCAGGCAAGGCAGGGAAGGGCTCACAGCAGCCTCTGGCCGCAGAAAGCTGGAGTTGTTGTCTATGTGAAAGCCAATGTGATGCGGCAACTAGAACAGACTGCAATTTCACACGAAGAGATGCCTAGACTGGTTTTCTTCTGCATTCCCACCACGGCATTGTTTTAGAGCATTGAGGCATTTCTGTGAGGTCTCGTGGTGGGACAGTGTTCATAACCATGTGGGTGCCTGCAGAAAGCAGAGATGCCCGCGGCTGAACACAGCGCGGCAGCCCCAGGGCCTGGCTGCGAGGAGCGTGCGGGCCCTGGTGAGCAGCGCTCCCGCCAGAGCCACATCCCGACCTGCTGGGTCCCGCCTGCCTCCCTCCAGGGCTGGGGCTCGAAATGCCTCCCGTGCCAGAGGGGAGGCAGCCGCGGCAGGGAAAGGCTCCGTGCTCCCGCGGAGACCCAGCTGGGTGGAAGAGGGAGGATTGGTTGCCTTCAGAAACGACGTCGTGAAGGCAACGGGAATGTTGTGCTCTCCCCATCTCGCCTCCGAGCCCTCTGGCTCCAGGGGGCTGGAGCGAGCATGGCGGTTCCACCAGGGTCCCCAGCCCGGAAGGTTGCGGGGAGCCCCCGGCGCTCCGGGGACACGCGGGGGCAGCCACCGCGTGGGGCAAGGCTCCTCCCGCACGTCCGTAGGAGCCAGGACTCCTCTGCCCGCCCGGGAGCAGGAGGGACAGCGGGAGCCCAGCCCCGCGCCGGCCCTGCCACCAGCGCCTTCTCTGCGGCGGCCCGGCCCGACGGGGCGCCCGCCGGAGGCTGCGGGCCGGGCCGATGGGACGGCGGGGACGCGGGAGGGCTGTCTCTTCCCCATCCCGGGACTGCCCCACTGCTCGCCGCCTGGGAGTGCCCTGCTCGCACGTGCGGGGATGCCCCGGTGCAAGAGTGGGAGGTGGGGTGTGGGGATTTCCCCTCGCTTTGCATCTCAGAGGATTGAGAAGACTTCCCCGTAGTCCCAGTCCGCCCCTCGGGGTACCAGGCTTGACCACGGCGGCCGTCCGCGCCAAGACCTGAAAAACTACTATTCCGCTCCACTGAGCGCTCGGCTGCGCCGGGGGGTTCGGCCATCTCCTCCCGCCCCGCCGGACTGCGGCCGCAAGGACCGTCGGTGGGGTGAAGACGGCACAGGCCACCTCGTTCGCCTTCGCCCCCCGAGGCAGCTACAGCCCCGGCGCAGGCAGCCCCTATAGCTCGTGTCTGCCCCGAGTGCTCTCGCCCCTCTACCGCCGCCCCTCGATCCTCTGGTGCAGGCTGCGGACACCCCTTAGAGCAGCCGCCTCCGCCGCCGCCGGCCGCCTCAGCGGGCACGTCCC
>VZRZ01001330.1:2385441-2405275 GCA_013398175.1 Climacteris rufus
GGGGCGGGGGACGGGGGTTGATGCCCCAGTGCTGAGGCCGTGTGTCCGTGTCGCTGTCAAGCCCTGCTCTACGGAGATGCCGAGAAGCCCGTGGAAACCGGCGCCCGGGCAGCAGCCCCGGGGGTAGCGGAGCCCAGGCCGACCTGTACCTGCGACAAAAAACCCTGCGGCTGCCAAAAAGCGGACGTGAATTACGCCTTTCTGCACTCAACAGGTAACGGCGCTCCCGGGCCACGCTGCTTCTCTAAAGCTAACAAGACAAAAACAGCGGTTCGCTCGGGAAATCGCCTCCGTCCGTGTTGCGCGGAGGCGGGGGGACCCGGCGGTGCCTGGCGGTGCGCGGCGGAGCTCCGCGCCCTCAGCCTCGGCCCGCCCGGACATTTCTCAAATCCGCCAAAAAAAAACCCAAACAACAAAAAATCCCGAAAAGAAAAACCCAAAGCAGTAAAATCCCTCGTGCTGGAGCCTGAAGCTTTCTCTTTCTAAGGAGCACTGACAGCAGCGACCTTCTCTTTGAAGACCCTGCGATGTAATTAAGGTTTGGGGGGAGGAGGAAGACAGAGACCTCTCTTACTGTTTTGCTTTAATTCGAGATATGTTTGCGCTTCATCCTTTCTGACCGTGGCGGTAGCGTCTCCGCTAGTGAGTAGATCCCCGTTCCTGCGCTGGCCAGGAACTCTCCCGCTTGCTCGGCAGCCTGGGACACGCTCTGCCCGCCTGGCCCCGCAGCAGGAGAGCTGCTGCTGCTTCTCCCTGCCCGCCCTCGGGTCACCCCCATTTAGGGGCTTCCACTACATCTCTGACTGAGCCATCGCGCTAAAACAAAAGAACACTGAGACCCCATGCAGCATTGCCTCAGAAAAAGGTATTAAATTATCAACAAGTCGTTTGCATAGAAGAGTCACCGCGAAAGTATTTTATTGCAAGGCAAATGACAGTTTTTAGGGTGCTGCTGGTAGCGTTTGTCGCTCAATCTTTATTTCTTCTGAAATTCGTTTTCCCTTTTTTTCTTGTTTCCCTGCTCTCACTCGTTGTCTTAAAAATGGGTCTGAAATATACTGTGGGCAAAATTTGCTAATTTAGATAGGATATTTAATCCTAAGTGAAAACATTCCTTAAAATACAACCTTGCCAATTTGCTTATTAAATGAAAACAAAAACTATTTGTATTGAACACAGTGTAAATATTTTCTAAACGTAAATGGGAGAAGCCTTTGTTCAAAATCTATGCATGTGGTCGTAAAACGAAGTTAACTTTTCAATTTCTTCATTCCCAGATCTTCTGCCGACATGCAATGGAGAAATAACAACTATGTCTTTCCTACAAGACGTTGTGGACATTTTACTTCAGTATGTGGTGAAAAGTTTTGATAGATCAACAAAAGTTATTGATTTCCATTACCCAAATGAGCTGCTCCAGGAATATAACTGGGAACTGGCAGACCAGCCACAGACCTTGGAAGAAATTTTATTGAACTGCAGAACAACTCTGAAGTATGCAATTAAAACAGGTAATAGCAATGCTCATTTTCTACCCTGTATGGTTTCATCCATTGATTAAAGGTGTCATTTCAATTTAGCTTGAGACGTTAAAGATTGAAGCAGCAACTGTATTTTGTCAGCTCCAAGCAATTTCTAGCAGAGACAGAAATCGTTTCCAAAATGATAAAACACTCCAGCAGCCCCATCTCTGTAGCTGTCAGTGCAGCCTCGCACACCCTTTCCGATTTAAAATTAATGTGTCTGTGCGTCGGAGTTGCCGAGCATGCCACTGAGCACACTTTGCACCACCTTCACCACTTTCTGCCGTCCCTTTTCATCCATTTCGTGTGTCAAGTCCCGGCGATGGCCTCTTGCTCCCTGCAGAGCGGGGTTGCGGCGGGCGCGGAGCTCGGGGCGGCCGGGAGCGAGGCCGGGGGGAGTCCCTGCACAGGGGGCAGCAGCGACCAGCCCATGTCACAGCCAAAATCGCAGTAAACGTCCTCTAAATGGGACCTCTGAGAGTCCATTTGCCGTGTCTCTCACTTTGCCTGCAGGACGTAAAAGCAGGATAATTTAGCAGAACCATACACAGGACTATTGAGGGTTTTGTTTCAACTTTAGGCTCAAGCAATAAAACCAAAGTCCGATTTGTTTTAACAGCCGTTTGTTGTTTTTCACTGGGGAAAGCAGGGATGGGTTGACTCCTGCCTGCCTGGGATCCCGCGTTAGTCGTGTCCCTCTGTGGGCTTCGTGGAGGGAAGGCAGCAAGGGGCTCGCCCAGGCCTGGGGAAGCGCCCGGCTCCGCACCGGGGCCACCTTAAATAAACTGCGGCGAAGCGGGCAGAAAGCGGAGCCGCAATTACTGCTGTCATTGGGAAATAATAGGGAGTCCGGGGAGCTCTTAGTGGGAATTTGAATTACTGAGAAATTGCTTAAAAATAAATGTGTAGCAATTACTGAAGGAGACAAAAGGGCTGATTTGTGACTAGAGGATTGGAGGAAAACAAAAAACGGGTTTTGAGAACAGAACAGACTGATCTCGGTAAAGATTGTGAAGGATCTGTGTAATCCTCCTCGTTTAGAGGTGAAAATGGCCAGCCGCGTGTTTTTGATGCATGAGTCGGGTGCTGTCAAAATGTCTGTAAAATATTGGAATAAATAGTTAGATAAATGATATCCACAGGAACAAAGTCGATCAGTCCAGTTATCTATGTGATATGTCTGGGTAGGGCATAGGACACACGTTTGCACAGAATTATGTAGAACAGGGGATCTGTGATTCTGAGAAATCAAAAAATAGGGTTTCTTAGGTGATTTTCTTTAATTGGTTTTTGTTATATCCTGTTTCCACATAGTAGACCTATTTAATTTTGTGCATACAAAAATGCCCCTTTAAAACAATGTTACCATTTCTCTTCCTGTAAATATCAGAGGCTTTGCCATCTTGGCATTTTATAATTTGTTTTAATGAAAATAATGTTTTAGAAGTCTGAGAACGAGTGCTGGGGGGTTGTGTGAAATGCAGTGGCGTGGCAGGGTTCAGTCGAGGGTTGCGGAGCCGCCTTGCTTGGCTGCTGCTGCTCTTCAGCATCCAGGGGTGGCAGCCCCAGCCAGGTGTGGGATTTACACCTGGAGCCCTTCGGCATATGTGTCGGAGTAAAAGGCTGGAATTAGCCCCGGAGAAAGGACAGTATGGTGAGGTTCCTGGCAGCAGCGTCTGCCTCCATTCCTGCCGCAGGAGCCCTTTGGGCACGGCCCCTCCTGGGCTACATTTGGCTGCAGAGGTCCGGGAGGCTGATTGAAAAATAAATTGTATTGCTTAGATTAGCCTCACAGCTGGATCCGCAAGTCCAGGGATTCGACGAGGCAGATGGCCGATTTTTCGGCTGAGGGGCGGGTGTGGATTGGTCCCAGGTGTTGCTTGCATGCCACGGCTCGCTGGGGTGCCCAGGGAAGTCACACTTTCTGCCTTCTTACCTACCAGCAGAGACAGAATTCTTGCTGAGAGAACAAAAAAGGCAGTGACTGCGAATGCAAGGAAAGATGGATGCGAAATTCAGTTACTGTGCCGTGCGACTGAAATTGAACAGGGGAATTGAAATACGAACGCTTAAAAATGGCTTGGAAGCTCCAGGAAGGGCGCGAGGAGCCGATTGTGGCTCAGCCTGGCTCCCTGGCAGGCCCCGATGCCAGCGGTGGGGTTGTGAGCAAGGCCAGACTCGGTGCTGCCAGCTGTGCCTTACCCGTGCTCCGGCCGTGCCCAGCTCTTCTCGTCGCTTCCCTGCCGAGGCTGTGTGTTCGTGCTGGGCATGCCCGTGCCTCAAACCAGGCAGGCGGGAGTATGCTTGAGAGGGTGTGTGGGGCAAGGGCACGCCCTCAGCAGGGAAAGCCAGGCTCCCGGTGCCTGTGCCTTGGCCCTAGTTCTTGCCCATCGTCTCCCAATTTGCTCGGGGATATCTGTGAATACCCTGTGTATTGCTAAACCTACCAGTTAGTAATAGTCTCCTATTTTCACCTCACCCCCTGCCCTTCTCGCACCCTGTCACAGTCTCTTTCCGTCACCTCTTTGTTCAGGAAGAACCAAGACAAAGGATGTGTATTTCAGGCAGAGGCACGCAGATAGTGATTTTTGAGCACCTTTCACAAACTCTTCTTCCCTGGCCAGTGGAGCCTGTATTTTAAGCAAAGCCTCTATTTTGCATGGCCATCTAGCCAAGGGAAGAGAGCTCGCACGGGTATGGAGGTGTCCCATGGACAGACAAGCCCCTGCAGCTGGGGCTGGGCTCAGGCTGGGGCAGTCCGTGCCCTGCCCTTCCGTGCTGCAGGAGGGAAGGGCGCGGCGTGGCGGGGCTGTGTCACGGGTGTGGCTGTGGGGGGCTCTCCCAGCAGCAGCAGCTCCTGCCGTGTCCGTGCTGACATCTCTGGGTGCAGCGCTGCCGCCGCCACCTCGCTGGCTCCAGGGCACGGCTGCCCGACCCCCGCGTGTGCCCGGCCCCGTTCCTCCGGCGGATCCCAGCGCAGGTGGTGTGCTGGGAGGTTTGCTTGAAGAAACAAGCAGTGACAACAGGGCTGTCGCCTGGGGCTGAGTGTGGGGCTGACAGAGAACCGCTGAGACACTGCAGCTGCAGATACGGATTCTGCTATTCCCCAGTTTTTCAATATGGATTTATTTCCAAAACGGGAATTTTTGTAACCCCCTTTGAGCCTTCCTGTAGCCCAGATCCACTGAAGGCTTTCAGCTCCTAATTTTCTCTTGCTTTCTGGTGACATTCGGGTCCAGCTATGATATTGAACCTGAGCTATAAATATGGGAATTTCTCTCAACATCGCTTTGTCAGAGGAGGTGCAGTTCTCTGCAGACAGAGCCCCTGGTGCGGGACCACTGAGACTGTGGTGGTGGTGATGGTGTGCACGTGTGCCTCAGATCCACCAATCCCACTCACGAGTGTGAAGAGCAGGGGGCAAAATCCAGTTCATTCTGCTGGATCTCATCATCATTCCCTGGTGCCTCGGGGACTTTGGCTGTCTGTCGTTGGCAGCACAGACCAGGGAGAGGTGGCAGTTCCCATCTCTGGTGGGAGAGCTCAGTGCAAAATGCAATCACGCTGGATGGCAATAGCACGGGGCTGGTCTCAGGTTAAGGGCACAGAGAGGTGGAATTTGCATGTGTGTCCCTTGCCCCATATCCTCAGCTCTGGTCTGCCTGCTCAGCCCCGATTACTCTGCCTTTGTGTGCTGCAGGGTGGGAGCTGGGGAGCAATTCCCCGTGCTGTTCTGCCAGCCATGTGTCCATGCCTGATAAGAGGCCACAGGAGACTGAAGATAAGTTTTCTCTCAGTGCTGGGTCTGCATTTCCTCAATCATCTTGCTCTATCTTTTGTTTTCTCTGATGGCAATAACAGTACATCGTCTAAGGGTCAGGACAGGTGTTTTCCAAGCAGAGGCTGCCTCCCTTTGAGTTGGATGGCATTTAAGTAATTGTGAACCATCCATAATTCGTACCAGTAATTATTCCACTTATCAAGGGCTTGCGAGAAGTAACCAGTAAAAACGGAATTTTAATGATTCCTGGGTTTAACGGCTCTAGGCACATTTTGAAGAAAAAACTCTAGGAGGATTTTAGAAAAAAACCAGGAGCCCATTAGATTAAGCAAGTAAATGGACTATCAGCTCACTGAATATAGTCTTGTGCATCATTCTGCTGGGGCAGCAGTGCTGGTTTTCATGGCGTTTGATTAAAATCACAATTGCAAGTAGCCAGGCTATTTGTAATTGCACTGTGACAGGGAAGAAATGACAAGGACCACCACCTTCCCTGCCATCTTCGTATAATCATCAGCCATTGAGTCATGTGCAAAGCAGTCACCAAAATACTCCATTTTCTCATTTCGCCCTGTCTATTACAATCATTAGCCATTCATCACTGATGTTATATGTCCTGGCAAGCTCTTCAGATGGTGTCTCATGCGTGCTTTTCAAACCTAGTCAGGCAAAACCATATCCAGTGACAACATGTGACACACTAACGGGAGCAAACAGCTATTTTTGTGAGGCAGCGATGTGCTAATTTTCAAGGCATATTGAAAGGATAATAGGGAATGCTGGAATTCATTAGTCTGCGTTCAGTGTAATTACTCTGATTTCATTGGGTTTGGAATGAGAAAGAAGAGAAATTATCCTGCCTTTTTCAAGAAATGTATTTACTGCTGTTTGCTTTGTTTCATACCTTGAAAGAGCTTCCTTCTCTATAGAAATATGGAGGTAAATACACTGTTCAGCACTGAATGGTTTCATTCAGAGTCATCAGCCTTTTGATAACATTTTCCATCTTATGCAGGGCACCCTAGATATTTTAATCAACTTTCAACTGGATTGGACATGGTTGGATTGGCAGCAGACTGGCTGACATCAGCAGCAAATACAAATATGTAAGTAGGAGATTTTTTTCCGCAGTAATATTTAATATAATTTTACAGTTATACTCTAAAATATTAGTTGCTGTGTCTGAATAAAATAATAATTTTATGTTAAAATTGCTGGGGAAAATTCATCTGCTTTTTAAATGCTTTTTTTTTGCAACAGTTATTTACAGAACGACTTTCAACATTGTCCTGTAGGCTGTCTTCTATAAAATTTCATCATACTAATATGTTGTTTTTGTTTTGGTGCCCCCCAAAAGCACACAAAAAATATATATATAGATTAGAGTTTTGCATGCATAAATATATAAAATGAAAGGTGTGCTAAGTGAGCAGTTGCATTCATGTAGAGGGGTTAAGTACAATCCATACTCGGAGCAGGCAGAGCCATTGCTTTCTGTGAGAGATGTGGAATTTAAAGTGTGGGGGGTTTTTCGCTTTGGGACTAGGAAGCAATTTTGTGTACTTGCTTAGCTTCATTCACTGCCTGGTTGTTATGGATAGGACTGCTGACCTGTGCTTCCAGACATGCACAGGGGTTTGTGCAATGTGAAGGGCTGGCTCTGCCCAGCGTCTCCTGGATATAGGGCAAAGCCTTGAGCCTGGAAGAGGGGGGCAAGATTTTTTTCACTGAAGTGGGTGGAAATGGATTCTCAAGTGCTCTCTGCATTTCTCCTTCTGGATATTTGGTGTCAAATCAGAAGGAAGACTGTGGAAAGCGTTGTGAAACAGAACTCTACCCAGTGCAAGATATAGTATATTGTGGCTATATTGTAATGTAATATTGGAAAAAGACATGTTAGTGTTGTAGATGAAAGCATTAAATATGGACATTACTACATTTCAGGTTCACCTATGAAATTGCTCCAGTGTTTGTACTTTTGGAATATGTCACACTAAGGAAAATGAGAGAGATGGTTGGCTGGCCAGGGGGCTGTGGCGATGGGATATTTTCACCTGGTACATGACATTTCAAGCTTTCTCTATTTTTCAGACTGTGGTATATAACATCCCCTGTAGCTAAAGAGTAAATATAATTAAATATGCATGTTCAAGAGGATACTTGCTAGTAAACACCAGTGGCCTCTTTGAGATAAAGGATTGCATGTTTATGAATTTCAGGGATGTGATTATGAGGGCCTGTTTGAGCAAATTGCACTGCATGATGAGCAGCTGTAATGGCACATGAGAAACATAATGAGAAGAGACATTTGCCTTGCAGTTTTGCTTTGCCCCCACTTTTTATGGATTACATGAAATAGAAAGGCTATTTTATTAATAATGGGGGGAAGAAACACAACAAAGCTTTCCGTCACTGCGGGGGAAATTGGAGCAAACAGGGAAAGACATAGCATCCCTTCCAGTAGTTTTAGTGGAGTCAGTAAGACCCTGCCAGCATTAAGGTACACTGTTGGCTTTCCAAGTGAAGCTGACCTGTTTTGCTCAGTGGGGTACTTGGGTGACTAGTTAATCCAAGTGCTTAAAGGCTTAGAAACCTGGTTCCTTCAGGGCAAGGCAATAAGGCAGAAAAGTTAGTGTAGAGAAATCATTGACAAACATTGTTAAGACTTTTTTATTTTTTTAATCATCCCACTTACTCTTTTGATTTATGCTCTTTGTCACCTCTTCTCTTACTGTGGAATTTCATTACAAAAAATTTGGCCTGTCTATCTTGCAAAATACTGAAAGAATTTACATTGGGTATAATACCTCGGCTTGTCAAAAGAGAACAGACTGTTAGCTGCTGCAGGAGCCTTTCTGGAAGGGAGGTTAGTCGGCCTAATGGAGAGTGAAAGAGTGCACTACTGAGTAAAGGAAAGGCCCCATTCAGAACAGCCTAGGACACTCAGCTCTCCGAGGCCGTGATGGTCAGGCAAGGCTCATCTTCAACTTCTCACGTCTGAATGCACGTGGGAAATGGTGTGGGAGTTTTGTCCTGGCCCTTTCCAAAGATGTATAGAAATTGATGAGAAGAATTGAGATTGCTTTCTGATGAGTTCTTATTTTAAAAGCACTGAGAGCAAAAGCTCTGACAGCTTTCACTGTAGTGTTTAGAGGTCCTTCTGGAAACCTTGGGCTCCATCACACTGGCCATCTAAGCATGTATCATGAGCCCAGGACCTAAGTCCAAGCTTTTGGAAGCTGAATAGTGGTTGGTTACCAAGCCTGACCTGACTCAGGACATCTGGTCTTGGTTCCTCTCCTTCCCACCGTGCTGGGCAGGGACCTGTGATGGGAGAGAAGAGCAATAGCTACACTGCCCAGCCAGCCCTGCAGGGCAGAGGCTGGGCATGGCAGCAGGCAGGGCTGAAAGGCTCAGTGCATGTGCCAGATCTGCCCGAGTCAGGCAAACTCAGCCAGAGACAGTGAGTCAGGAACAGAGATAGTGTGAGTTAGGAAAGGTGTGTGCCTCAGGTGGGACTGCTGGCCCTGCCGGTGCTGCGAGAGGTCCTGCCTGACATGGGGCCAGGGTGTTGCTGGTGTGTCAGAGCTCAGTTCATCGAGCTGAAACCTGCATGAGGACAGGCCCTCTGGCAGGCATGTACCTGTGCTGGCATTCGCAGGGATGCCCCCTCTCATTATTTCTTGCTTTGAAATTTCTTCTTTGTGCAAAGTGCTTCTTTCTAATTCACTCTCTTAAGTCAGCAATACTCAGTGTGCAGGTTCTGCTTTTTTAGGCAATAATCAAAATCATCTCTATGCTGTCTTCTCACTTCAAACTGTCATGGCTTTAGGTGAAGACCTCACTGTTGCAAAGAAAAGGTTCTTTCTGCATTTTCTGGAATGAAATATGTGATATTGGTACATGCAAACATAAAAGTCTGATTATTTTCTCCAAATTCTGTAGGTGTGTTTGGTTGCCTACAATTAACTGTGGATGTAAACACAGCTACAGAATTCAAAGCAGAATGCGGGCTTATTAATAAACTTAAATGGCTGAGTAATAAATACTAATAGGAAAGCCTGGTATTGAAGAAACTTAATATTTCAGTCTTGATTCTTTTGACACTGAGTCAATGACTTGGGACAAGATAGGCCAAATTACTTCAACTTCGACACCTTAGTTCAGTCACCTAAATCATCAACAGCAGCTGTTGCATGACATCTGCATTTTTTTAGGGACACGTAGCTGAGCATTTCCTTTTAATCTCTCCATTTTGCATTTTGTCATTTCTGAAAAGAGGTGTAGAAATATGTTCATATGTCTCAAGATAGTTGAAAGGGGAAGAAAAACCCTGATCTGTACTGACCCATGTGCGAGAGATGCCATTCTTCTGTGGCATTTTCCCTTGGATTCACAGGAGGGCCAGTGAGGTCAGGGAAAGCCCAGAGCAGGGACACTCACTGCAAGAGCAGAGCTAGGATGCTGATTAGAAATGAAGGGCACAGCTTCTGTGGGCTGTGGAACAGTGTATGTATCTCCAGTCAGATTAAAACAATCTTACAAAAGACAAAATAATGTTAAATTTGCCAGCACAGACACCCAGCAGCGTTTCCTTCATCTGCTTAAAGGGTGGTGTTTAGCTTATCTCGCTTTGGCTGTCCAAGCATTGGGTGTCTACCCTGGGCTAGTTACAGCAGCTCCATATATTCAGGGGAGAGGGGGGATGCATCTTCAAGGCAAGTCATCCCACCTACCTAAAACAGCTGCCATAGGATGAGCTGAACATCCTCTGGAGGTACACATCTTGTGCTCTTCACTCCATTTTTAGGTGGATGAATGTTGCAATAGTTGAACTCTACCTCAGCAGCATTTCAACCTGTTCATTTGAAACCTTTGCTTTATATAAATATATGTGCATAAACATCAACATATAATCGATCTCTGTATGTATATATGTATCCTGTATATATATATATATATATGTATACACACAGGATAAACCTGATGGATTTCATGTATACATGTCTGTGTTTGTGTGCATACAAATGTAAAAGTTCTCAGCCTCTGACTCTGGTACTGTATTATATTCCTGTAGGGTTCATGCAGCATTAATGTAAAACCAAACATTTTTACAGTTTTAGACACAGAGACTCAGTTTGCAAAAACCTCAAAAAGGAAAAACAGACCACTGCAGGGCTGTCATCTGACACCCATCTTGAAATGGATATTTTAAGTCAATGTGTGCCACTGATTTTAAGACAAGTGCCAGGGACTCTTCCCATTGCTCCCATTGGAGAGCAATTAAAATGAAAAAATATTTGTTAGAATTATGCTTTTTCCTTTCTCTTCCCTCCTCCCACACCAGTTATCCAGAATATAGTGTTTGTTGGGTCTCACTGTGGGTTTGCTCAAAGCTGGGGCATGAAACACCAGCCTGATTTGGGAGGAGAGAGCACATATTAGGTGGCACTTGGGAGTCCCTTAAGTTACCTTGTGGGTGCATCTGCTTGGGAGGTGGAATAGAGTGGGGATTATGTGTTGATGGTGTATGGAAAACTAAGACTGGGAAGTGAAGGAGAGATGGTAGAAAGAATGATGATGAAAGGAAGCCCCAGTTATGGGTACATGCAGTGGTACTTTTTGCATAAATTGTTATTTGTGTGTAGTAGATCCTGTTATTACACAGCCCAGCTGTGAAGAGCATCAGGAAGAAGAATCTGTGTTTCTGCCATGAGGCAGAGACATTAGCATTAGAGTTAGAAAAGCTATAGCAAGACTTGTAGTTTTTTCTGAAATGATATTACAATGCATAGAAAAAGTAACAGTATATTACTGTGGACTCCAGGTGGTGCCATATCTAACATGTATGCTATGTTGATTGCACGTTTCAAGATGTTCCCAGAAGTTAAAGAAAAAGGAATGGCAGCTATTCCCAGACTGGTTGCCTTCACATCAGAACATGTATGTGTTTCTGTTTTTTCCTATCTGTTACATCTGCTTGTATGAATTTATGATGAAGAAAACATCTGAACAGGAATTTGTAGCCAACTGTCTTCATTTCTGTTATTCCTTCACTGGGAACTAAAAAGCGGGAAGAGGCTGTCTGTTTGATATATAGAGGATGATCTCTGCACTTTTCTGTGGCTGAGCAGGCTCTACAAAGCACTGCCATTTTTTTGCTCTCATTTGTGTCCATATAAATGCTGATGAGAGTGGTAAGAACCACATCAAACGAGGAGAGCTCATCACTGGGCTTCAGCACTGTCTGCCAGGAATGTCATCTGTTTGGGTCGCTCGGGGGGAACAGAACATTTGAGTCAAAATGTTTCCATCTGAAACCCCTCCTGCTGTTATGTGATGAGAGGGTGATAACATACATGAAGACAGTAGTATGGCAATGCTCTGTGTGTACGGCAGAGCAGCTGCAGTATTTGGTGGGTGACTGGGCTTCGCTGTGACTTTCTGCCTGTGGGCAAAAGCTTCAGCCCATGGGGGTTCATCACAGGCACTGCCGGGACCTGGCGGTGCCAGAGGTGAGGGGAGCTGGGCACAGGAGAAACAGGAGTAGTCCTTGTGGCAGAAACAGAGTTCTTTGCTCATTGTACAACCATACAGAAGTCTCTGTTGGGGGGGTGTTTTCAGCTTTATGACCATTTAAAACTCTGTGCAGCTTAGAGTGGAGAATGTGGGTGCAGGAGGAAGGGGAAGAGGAAGAGTTATTCCCAGAAGGGACTGTGAGCTCTTTTCAGGCGTTGTCCCCTTCTAAATTCCTCTCCAGCTGTGCGGGGTCAGCCAGAAAGGACCCATTCGTGGCTAAGGTTCAGCAGGATACTGTCCATGTTAGCTAACAATGTCCTCCTGGCACCTTTTCTGACTTACCATAGAATGTTTCCATTCTCTGTAAGTGTGAAAAGCAAAGTATTCTAAAAACTGATCAGAAAAGTCCAGGAGGAAATCTCTCTGAGGATGCCTTTCATAGCAGTAGGATGGGATGAGATGTGATACAGCTGTGGGCTCCAGAATAACTGGAATTGCAGAATAATTGTCCCCATAGCAGCTAAAGATGACAGTCTGTAAATGAGTAGCAACTTTTCAAAGCTGGATGTACAGTTAGAGGTACATTATTCATATGGAAGTTACAAGTCTAAGTCTTGCAAATAAGGTTCAGCATGATTATTTACATAACAAATCCTATTAATCATTAGAGTATTTCATTGTTTTCATAACGATGGAGTGTTAAACAGTGACCCAAATTGTGCTATCCGTCTCAAAATAATGAAATGAGCTTTAATAATTGTGTTTTCATGCCAGGGAAGAAGCAGTTCCCTTAGCAAATTAAACATTCAAAAATCAAATATACTAGAAAGTCCATAGGACAGCATCTGAAATCAATTACATTTTAAAAGTATCTTGAAGTTGTAGTTTTGTCCCTTCCTCAATCAAGCTTTTTATAAAGTACGCAATGGCACATCGTCTAGAGAAGTTAAAAAACCAAACTATGTGAAGATAGGACCCTTTAACCCTGAATTGCCCAAAGGATATGGGATCATGGTTTAACCCTCAAAACAGCAGAAGTTGTTACAGGAATTCCAGAGGCCTAGAAGTACAGTCCTTTTTGGGATAGGAAGTGTCATGCAGGACCTGAACAGACACTTAACATATGCAAATGTCATTTGTCACATTTATCACATCATGGTTTGTTCTACCTACTTTCAGACTCCTCAGCCTGACTGAGGTTTCTCTGTACCACAGCTGGATATTTAAAGGCGCTTAACCCGGATGCTCTCGAGGTAGTGACAGCGCCTTTATGCGAGCAGAATCCCTGCTGGGATGAGTTGCAATGGTTGTACAACTCTCGCAAAGGACAGACTTCTAGCTACCGCAGATAATCTGTTTCTGCTGGCTGCTCTAGGACGAGAGTTTCCCCAGGCGTGGTGTACTAGCGCTGACGAGAACAAAAGGGCTCTTCCCTGGGATAATAGCCATTTTATTGTGAGTCCAGTGTTGCAATCTAAGATTCCAGAGATATCCAGGTGGCTGGAGTAACCCAGAATAAAGAGCAAGGAGGAAGCCCTGCAGGGCCCTTTTAAAGAGAAGTGGGACCAGGAAATGCCCAATGGGAAACTGCATAGTTCAAAGTGACCAGTGGAGGAGAGCTTCCAGGACATACCCACATATGGGATCTGAAGTACGGATGCAGGTAATACGAGAGAAATATGGGATTTTACCACAGCTCAGGTAGAGGGTTCAGATATTGGAGGAAGAAGGCTGAGGGCTTTGCCTTGTCTTTCTTCCCACCAAACCTGAAGTTCAAAAGCAGCAGCTTCTGCCAAGCACACTGCTACAGATATTCTTGACAGACAATGGCCTTTGAATAAGCAGACTGTAGAATCATAGAATACCCTGAGTTGGAAGTGACTCATCAAGATCATCAATTCCAGCTCCTGGCCCTGCACAGGACACCCCAAGAATCACACCTTGTGCCTGAGAGCATTGTCCAAACACTTCTCGAACTCAGTCAGGTTTGCTGTGCTGTGCTGTGACCACTTCCCTGGGGACCCTGTTCCAGTGCTCAACCACCCTCTGGGTGAAGAACCTTTTCCTGATAACCAGCCTAAACCTCCCGTGACACAGCTTCAGGCCATTCCCTTAGGTCCTATCACTGGTCACGCGAGTGAAGAGATCTGTACCCGCCCCTCTGCCTCCCCTTGTGAGGCTGTTGAAGACCACAGTGAGGACTCCTCTCAGTCTCCTCTTCTCCAGGCTGAATAGACCAAGTGACCTCAGCCACTCCTCATCAGGCTTCCCCTCCAGACCCTTCACCATCCTCATGGCCCTCCTTTGGACACTCTCTAAGAGCTTAAGGTCTTTCTTATATTGTGGTGCCCAAAACTGCCCCCAGCATTCGAGGTGAGGCCACCCCAGGGCAGAGCAGAGTGGGACAATCCCCTCCCTTGCCTGGCTGGTGATTCTGTGCCTGATGATCCACAGGACAGGGTTGGCCCTCCTGGCTGCCAGGTCACTGCTGGCTCAGGTTCAACTTGCCATCAACCAGGGACCCCAGGTGCCTTTTCACAGCGCTGCTCTCCAGCCTCTCTCTCACCCAGTCTATACACACAACCAGGGTTGCCCCATCCCACATGCAGAATCTGACAGTTGGTGTTGTTAAATTTCATATGGTTGGTGATTGCCTGTCTCTAATTTTTCAAGGTCTTTCTGCTCTTGGGGAAGTCAATAGCTTCTCCCAATTTAGTGGTGTTGGCAAACTTACTTAGTATCCCTTCACATCCCCTGTCCAAGTCATTAAAGAAGCTGTTGAAGAGCACAGGGCTGAGGATGGAGCCCTGTGGAACTCCACCAGTGACAGGTCACCAGCCTGATGTCACCCCATTCACTGTAACCCTTTGTGCCTGACCTGTGATCCAGCTGCTCACCCCTCGTGTAACACAGTTATCCAGCAGTGGGCTGGCTGCTTTGTCCAGAAGGATCCTGAGAGACAGTATCAAAAGCTTTGCTGCAGTCCAAAAAAGCTGCATCTACTGGCTTTCCTGCATCAGCTTGGTGGGTTACCCTGTCATAGAAGGAAATCAGGTTTGAGAAGCAGGACTTTCCCCTCATGAGGCCATGCTTGTGTCCAATGACTGCATTGTCCTCCAGGTGTTGTGTTTCAGTACTGACCAGAATAATCTTCTCCATGATTTTACCAGGCACTGAAGTGAGACTGACAGGCCTGCAGTTTCTGGGGTCCTCCTTCTTGCCCTTCTTGAAAATCGGGACACTGTTCTCCAGCTTCCGGTCAGCTGGGACCTCTCTGGATTCCCAAGACCACTCAAAAATCATCACGGAAAGCTTTGTGATGACTTCAGCCAGCTCTTGGAGAATTTAGGCCCAATGGATTTGTAGGGATCAGGCCCCATAGATTTGTAGGGATCCAGCTGGAGCAGCAGATCCATATCATAATTTCCCCATTCTCTGCACATGTGACATGATAGTAAACAAAGCTTAGAGTTACTGTATGTTTTTAGAAACTTGGAGAATTTGGTTCTGAAATTTTCAGTCAGATAAAAAGCTTTCAATATCAGCAACTGTCAGCCAAGAATTTCAGCATCCCAGACAAGACTCTATTTTCATTACTACCAGTCTAGGGCTTCCTTTACTATAAATGAATGAAACTATGTCACAGTTGCCACCACTACTACTGTAGTCAGAATCTGTACTCAGTCTGATGCCATGATAGGTTCAGCTGCCAGTGGGGGAGAAGGGAAGGGAGGAGTAATTCACAGCTTTTAAGTAATTACCTCCCTAATTCAGGAGTGCATCATGTTCCTAAATTCGGAGCCTCACTCTCTGCACAACCATTGAAGTACCACTGGAGAGAAACTCAGAGCATCCAAATTAGTAACCTAAATATTCCTTAATTTAGATGTTCTAAATCGCCTTTGGGAGGGATTCACCTACTTCTGTGCACTGACCATAGCCTTCTCACATAGACAACCTACATTTGGTGCCTAAAATAGGTTCTATGACTATTCCAACTGTGCACGTTCCCACCCAGCAGATCTTCCCCAAGACACAACTTGGCACACTTCGCTTCTCTTTGTTTCTCTTTCCCCAGTGGTGGTGAAGTACCCTACAACTACTTGGGTCAGTGTTGCACAAGTTTAATTTCACTGAGGTGCACTTGCACTCAGGATTTAACTCAGTCCTCTGAATTAAATTCATCAGGGCATCATCATCAGTCTTCTTCCATCTGCACTGGTGCAGGAGCAGTGATGTCCTTCACGGCAGCTGTTCTGGACTGCACATGACGCAAGAGACCTTGACTCAGAGGGGAAAAAGTGATGGATGCCAGTTGTAAAAACCTATTTCAGTCTATCATTTCAAACACAATGAAAAATCTGAAGTGAAGGCCTCCTCCTGTGTCTCAGCCTATCAGCTTTAGGCTGCTGTAATTGTTCAGAGGAGTCCATCCCTTTTTCAGCATGGAGAAAGCTGCTGAGAGGGAGAGCTGCCTTTTGAAAATATTTTAGTTGTTCCACTTGTCTAACAGGCAAGACCTGATAGATTTTAACCTCTTTTCTGTTGTGATTTTGACCTGCCCAACCAGCACTGTCTGAAAGAGTATCCAGTAGTAGCTGGGAATAGTATGGAGGAGGGATTACACCTAGTGGGCAAAAGAACAGAGTCATACTACCCTGAGGAGAAAAGGTGTGCAGAGGGGAAAACTAAAGAACTAGGTGGTTTAGGTCACAAAACAACCTTTGGCCCTTTTAATAAAGAGACTTGCAGGATTTCTGTGGACTTGGTGATTAATTAAGGACTGTATGGGCATAATCCACAGTTCAGAGAATGAAAAAAAGGCTGGTCTTGATTGGAAAGACATAGAAATGTTTTCATCTTCTCTGTTCTCCAACCCAGCAAGACTGTTCTCATGTAGTCCACATTAGCTTTCTTACTTTCCTCCTCCTCTAGAAACCCCCTAAGAAGGACCATCTTCTCAGGTGCTCAGTAAGGGAATAGCAACACTATTCTTATCATAGGTTTGGAAAAGAAAATGCAGAATAAGAAGTAGCAGATGATTGAATCTGATCTGACAATAAGGGACCTCTTCACCTGGTTAGAGATCCCAGAGGGCACAGAAGATGCTCTCCTTCCCTCTGGCATCTCCCCATCTGCACTGCTCTTCCTGAAGACCGCTGAAGGCTTCCCTAGGAGTGCAGCTCTGGCATCTACCCCCTGAAGGGGGTTCTGTTGGCTGTTCAGGTATCAGTGTTGGAGACAGCTGGACACACTCAGAGGGACCTCATCCACTGGGAGAGGTGGCTTGTCTGTGCTGGTAGGGGAGCACCCTCCCAGCAATAGTGCACTCAGCAGCCCCACAGCAACCAGATCAGATGAAGCAGTTAGCAATAATGCACTTCTTCATCTTCTTGCATGCTAATTCCTCTTGTGGATAAGCCCCACTGGTTGTATGGAATGTGTCAAACGATACCAATATGTGTGGGAAGAGAGTGGCTCTGGCAAAGTTCTATCTCAGCAGTTTTATGAAGCTTCTTGGTGCTGATGTTACTTTTGTGTCTATAGTTTGATAGGCCATTTCACACAGGCTGTGAAAGATTTTGGTTTGGTTTTTGTGTAAAATGAATCAAAATCTGATCTCTAGTCTACCACTTCCATGGCACATAGTGTTGCCCTCTGTCCCTGCAACTGAGGAGACACTTTTCAGAACTGTCAGAAGCAGTCCAAGGGCTGTTGTGTGTGGTGCAGCCTCCAGAGAAAGATTTGAAGAGCATGGAGATCTGTTTTCTATTTGGTAACATAGATTATGGAGCTGTAAATTACACTTCTGAGCATACAAAGTAGGAATTATATTTGTTTCCACCTAAGGAAACTTAAAATCAAGCCGATGGATTCACACATTATTTCTTTCCATTACCTATTGCATAATAACCAGAAAATTATATTTGATAGTATTTGAAGTCGTGGGAAACAGTGAAAATTTGGTCTTACTTGAGGAACAACTTAATTCATGTAGCACCATTCAAATCAAAATGAAAACCATTTTCTTTTCAGAAAAGCAGTGCTCTAGGGCAGTCTATCCTAAAGGACAAATTCATCATTTGGGTCTAATCCTTCTTCTGATCAATATCTTGTGGCTATTACACTGCCACAGTATCCTCCTGACCTCAGTGCAACATTTCTTACCACATACGATGCTGCAAAACTATCTGCACTGGGAAAAAACCACGAGTCTTGCTGGATTAGAAAAGCAACATGAAGATGTGTGTTTCAAAAATGCCAAAGATGTACATACTAGTATGTTTAGAAACATTAATACCCTAATTTCTCTCCTGATATTAACAAATAACTTAAAAATAACTGAATAGCAGTGGCTAAATGAAACCACAGCAAATATATATCTCATTACAGTGTATTTAAAATTTGGATAAGACATAGTATACTCTTTTTGTAGGTAATTGAAGGAGAAGCTGTACCTTGAAATTAGATGATAAAGACTGGATTCATGTTGCTTAACGTTAACCACCTAAAGTGTAAACACTTAATCTGAGTTAGTCCATACACTTTTTATAGCCAATAAAAAAAGAGCAAGATCTGCAGAAGACAACTCATCTGAAGTCTGAAACAAGTGCCAAAGCCTACGAGATACAGTGCCTTCTGGGGGTAGCTTTTCTTCCCCACTCTTGAGGGAGCCCAAACAGCAAGCCTGGACCAGCCTCACATTTTTAGATTACTAAGAGAGAAGTAGCACATTATACACATCCAGGGATTCCACATTGTTTAAGCCCAGGAGAGGTGAAGAGGAAACTGTGTTCATCTTTGCTGGTGAATAGATGATGGGGTGAGGCTGGGGATCCAGATCTGCTGAGCACCAAGCTGCCAGTGACCAAACCTACAGGGGAGGTTCAGCTGCAGGATGGCTTGGCTTGCTCAGCATTTGGGAACCAGTTACTGATAAGCCACCTCCACAAAGCTCATGCCACTCTGGATTAATGTAAACAGGGAGAAACAGCAATCTGAAAAAACAGCCATGCCCTGTGGTGCTCATGGCATTAGGATGGTTCTTCCTGACAGCTTCAACCATGCCAGATGATGAGCAAGTAATTTAGCTAGCTATAAAAATAGAAACATCTGTATATTGAAGCACTTTAGATAACAATGCCATCATTTCCAGCATCATAACATTTTAAATTATTCTAATGTTTCCACTTTTCAGAAGGTCTATTCATTATTGCACCTGTAATACATTTACACTGTTTTTACCTTACGAAGCTAACTATGTAAAAATGGCTATCCAGGGAACAAACCTATACCTAACAGCATCTTTAGACAAAGGGAAAATTCCCCTGCCTCAGAATCACCAATTTTTTTTCCGACCATTGTTATGCTTTCAGTCACTAATATCCATCCCTTCTCCTTCACCACTGAATTTTACCACGTTTCTTTCCGTAGAGAAATTAGGTTCCTTTCTACTGGGGATGTGTTTGCTGCCTTCCATGCCCCTGTTTGCAGTGCATGAAGGGAGGGAGGGAGGAAGTCGAGGAGACAGCCCATTCCCACCTGTGTGTCCTCTTCTCTCTGGCAAGCACAGGACAGTGGGGAAACTCCAGACCTGCCAGCATCTCCAAGGCTGGTTTTCCCTTCAGGACTGGCATCAGGGAGTCTGCCTCACCCTCCCTTCCTTACCCTGGATCTCCCCCCATGAGGCTTCAGCCCCATGCAGCTCTTACGCAGCTGTGTTGTGAGCGATGGTTCAAGCTCCCTTCTTGGTGTGGCTGAAGAGTCTGTAGCCCCTGTAATCACATAGAGGTCACATTTAATGTCCTTCCTTGTTAGCCCACTTAAATCATCTGTGAGCAGTTCTGTCTAGTCAGGTTTATTTCTGCAAACCTTTTCATCTCTTTGACCTTTACATTTTTCTATGTTTACTGTTATATTACACAGGCAACCAAATTTCCACCATTGTAGGAATATTAAACCAAAATTTAATATTTATAATTGTGAAAGTTTTCTTTGCCTTTTTTTTTTT
>VZRZ01001330.1:2405312-2472255 GCA_013398175.1 Climacteris rufus
TTGCTTTCATCCTGGCTTTTCCAGAGCCTCTCAAGCACTTGGAGTAATTCCTGTGGTGTGCCCTAAGACACTAAAACATAACAGCAGTCATATATATGTGACTGCATACACAGATTGAGCAATTCCATATTCAGAGTTTGTTTAGCAATTGTAATTGCATTTGCCCTTCTGTGCACAGACTCCTGTATTTCTTCCCAATTTATCCCTAAACCAGTTTTGGTTCCTGACCACTAAATTCCCTTCAGTCTGCAAAAAGCCTTCAGGCAACTGAGCTATCAGCACTTCATTCATTTTTTTTCCCCAGTGCTCTTTTAGCATCGCCATGAGACTTCTCAGCAAGGCAGCTGAGCTTGGCCATATTCCAGTAGATGCCTTTGAGCACATGGGCTTCATTTTCTTCCTCATAGTAGACCATTTAAATCTGTATTTTCTTTTTTAAGGCACTTTGAATAGTTCTAGTTTTTAGTAGAAAAACAAATTGCAGTAGTAAATCTTTTTTTAACTAGTGTGGAATACGAAGCAAAAATAATGAATAATGTCATTGACTCAAATCCCAGTGAAATATGTCTGTGACTCTTCACTCCTAAATTTCTACCTGCATTTATGTATTTACACTACTCAGTATGTGCAGTTTGTGTAATACATTAATAAAAATACATTAATAAAAAACAGATTAAACGTTTCAAAGTATATAAATTCAATTCTAGTTTGATATAGCATATCTATTAACTGTCATTATGTTGGCAATATTCTTGCTCTGTTTCAATTCTTGCAAAGTTCAAAGATACTTTTCTAAACTCAGGAATACTTTATAAATCCCCTCCTACCAGTAGCCTTCTCAAGGCCTCTCCTCCTCCCTGCTTTCACAAAGTTGCAGTGCTGCCCCATAGGGCCCAGGGAGGCCCATTTAGGCTGGGAAGAGACTTTTGTGTCTTTGATGTTTAGAGGTTTGGGCATTGGTCACAATCTAAGCCTACATCTACAGTGCATTTGTATTGGGGAAAAGCCCCCTAAACTGAGTAAAGCTGATGAAACTCATGGAAATGAGTTTGTTCAAAAATTCAGTTTTGTGAAGTAAATAATGTGCCATGACAAATATCTGTGTGACGGCTGAGCTGTGATGTTCACTGTATAAATATTTCCTAGCACCTTGTGACTCCCAACTAGAAAAACAAGAAGGAAAACTGAACATGTCAGTGCCCGGTGGCTTTAACAGGCTGGACAATGTCAGGCTGTCAGACATCTGCAGTGTCCAGACTGCTGGTGGCAGCAGATGCTGCACACTTCCCATTCTCAGAGACAGCAGATGTCACAGGTTCACAGAGAAGGGGTAGAAACCTCTTCACCTGATGTCATTCAGCACCCATTCCAAGCCAGCACCCTAATGCTGGATGAATCCTTGCCTGGGGGTGCCTGTTTCCCCCAGAAGGCAGAGGAAGCCTACCTGATGATGGCAGCTTGGTTAGGCTGGCTGCAACACAGTCTAATACAGAAAAACACTGAAGCACAGACACAAATCCCCTGTAGCTCATCTAAATTATGAGTATGCATTTGATTTATCATCAGTTCATGCAAAAGTCAGTCCATTCTGTGTGTGTTTACATCTCAGAGTGTGCTTAGTTCGGGGACTGGGGTGGTTTGCTGTACTAGGGCTTTAAAAGCTGATTTTACACCTAGGCAACGTGTTCAGTGGCTGCTGAATACATATTGTTGGTGCACTGCAGCCATGTCCCATGGGGGAAAGCTGTACCAAACCATCGCATTTAAAAAATAAATGTAGTAGGAAAAATATTTACCTGAGGAACTATTTTCAAATTGTCCATGCATCATCAGTGAAACACGTCTCAAGAGCAATCTGAACTTCTTCAGAATGTCCGTATATTTAAAAAATCAGTGGACATCATGAAAGCTTTAAGAATTTCAGCCAAAATGGTAAGGTACAGGCATATAAAAAAAAGGCATTTGGAGTGGAAACTCTTAGGCAATCTTAAACATAGCAGTTAAGACTCAATGAAAACGCCTTTCTGAGCAATTTTTAAAACACAGGTTTTTTACTTGTTAACTTGGAGGTACATGTTGCAGTTCTACTCTTCTTCCTCTTTCATTACTGCAATTCTCAAAGTATTCAGTATGTATGGAGTCCTTTAGTATACAGTTAATCTGTGCCCTCACAGCCTGTAAGGGATGCCAGCCTGGGTAACCATTGTGCCAATCTCTTTCCTACGCTTTCGCTGCTTGCAAATACTCCCTTGACAAAGCACTAGTGATTACTTTTCTACTGTGTGATCTTCTGCAGACTAGGTCTTCCTTTCTTCTTTAATGTTCTGGACACTTTAAAAGCCTTGTTAGATTTTTATCTTCTTGATCATTTTTATAGTGTTACATCCTAAGCTAATGGTACTGTACTATACATAAAGAATTTCCATTTTTTTAACATTTAATAATCTATAGTTAAAATTACTTTGGACAATATTGTTAACTGCTGGGTTTGAGTTAAGACAGATTCTCGGGACTATAATTTGATATGAAACTATTGCATTATCATAATCACTGGGATTTAAATTAGAATTATAAACCAACACAGGCTAGGGAGTTAAGTCCTATGAGCAAGAGAAAATTAGGCTGACTTGCAATCCAGTATGTAACTTCCACATTTTATTTTGTACATACAGATTAACTAATTGTCTTGCTATAATAATAATAGCCCTGTTATTATTTTAAACTTCACTAGCTCTCTTTATTAGTACAAGTTATTACTGGCTTTCACTGGCATGAGATCACAATTAGGCTTTCTATCTTAATTTCTCTCAGTGTATTATTTGGGCAGAAGATACATAGTAGCACATGATTCTGGACATCACAAACTAAATGAATTCTCTAAGGAAGAGTATTTTGTTTCAGTAAATCAAGCTTGTAGCTGAATCCATACAAGCAATAGAAGCTGCAGCTAGGCATGAAGGACAGAATTTGGGTTCAACGTAGACCACAACTCTATGTGTAATATTCCAGGAGTAAATCCAGATTAGAGTGATTGCTGTTTCTACAGTAGATGGTAGTGACCTGCTTTGAAGCCTCAAATTACAGTGATCAGTTTCCAAAAAGGCCATGAATGGAATTACTGCCTTGTGGGACTTCTTGCTGAAGGGCTTGCAAGATGGTAGTGTTTTATTTTAAATTTGATAAGAAATAATAAAAATCATAAATAATACTAAATATATCTTTTCAGAGTCACTTTTCTGTGAAGAAAGGAGCTGCGGCCTTGGGTATTGGTACAGATAGTGTGATTTTGATTAGGTGTGATGAAAGGTAAGTAAAGACGTCAAATACAGCTCTTTTTGTCAGTGCATAGGAGAGGATCATCAGGCGCTCAGCACAGAGACAGCATGCAGGATGCAGTCAGCAGTTGGTATAATTTGTCATAGCACTGTCATCTTCAGCAGCCTTACATTAATTCATCCCACTTGAGGAACTGGCTCTGTTAGTAGCTTCTTTATGGGTCAGTTTTTGGAGTTCATAAAAATCTTGAAAGTTCTGTTTCTCAGAGGTTTCTGATACCTTTTTTTCTTTCATTCTGGAGTGGAACAGGATATCAAACAAGCATCACTCTACATGTTGTGCTAAGAAATTAAAAGGAAGATTGTTTTGATCAAAACAGACTCTCACATTTTGATCCATTAAAATGAGCTGAAGTGGGCCTCTTATAGGAGTAAAAGATTTAGGAGTTTTTGCTCATGTAATTATATTGCTTCATGCTCCCACCATCTTTCTCAGCTGGATTACAGTTCCCTTAGTGCCTTTGACAAGGACAGGTTTGTGACAGGATATAAAGAGAAGGATCTTGGGAGCATTGTGGGAAGCATAGGCTAAGGAGGAGGATGGTCCCTGGAAACCAACAGCACAGGAGGCAACTAATCTGCAGGTCACATAGACTCTGAAAAAGGGTGGTAGATAACTTCTTGATTTACTCACCCAGCTAAAAGCTTTCGATTCTCTGTGAAAACTCATTTTGAGAAAACAGCAATTTATTAACAAAATGAACATATTCTGATAAAAAAATTCAATTTCAGGGAAAACACTTTCCATGCGACACAAATTAATACAAGAAAACTGATTGATTCTACTGAGAGTCTTTGCAGTAGAAAATGCTATTTAGTCCCTCGTTAGAAGGTATTGAATTAATTATGTCTCTAGCATAAATGGAAGGTTTTGCTGCTATCAAAATACTCTGCTCCTACATTAAAAAACAAGCACCAAGTAAGTAATTTGCTGTGCTAATCACAATTCCTGCATATTGACTTATGGTCCTATTATCTCTTTATTAACAAAAGACTGAACACACCTTGAAGAGGATTTAATGATGTCGAAACAACCAACACACATCAAAATAAATCTCCAGTTGTTTCTATTCACTAAAGACAGATGTGGATCAATGAAGTCATGCCTTCCTTTTCTTCTTGTGCAAATTCAGTGTGGTGATTTCTGTGAAGACCACAATGCTTACCCTGCCCACACTGAAGTAAACAGCAGGATTATGGTGTCTCAGCAGACACCACAGGGAGAGAGCAGATTGTTTGCACAGGATGTGGGCTGCTGTGGCTGAGATGACCCTCTGTGAAGACGTGGACCTGTGGAAGGGTGAAGGACCACCTTGACATCTTTTTGATGTTTTCAGCATGACCAAGCATACTTGCTAGTGGTTCTTTCCCATTCTGACCCACACCTGCCAAGTTTGCCTGGCATAGCTGGTAAACCTTGACATTGCTTGGGCATTGCAGCCTCCTGGCCATGAATTCCTGCATGTACTCATTGTGACCAGGGGCTGGATAACCACTTGCCTTGGTAAAAAAAATCTGGGCAGTCACAGCGTCTGCCCAATTCTATGTAGGTTTCTACACACAAGCTCACTGAATTAGAAACTATCAAACACCAGCATCTAAACTGTATTTTAAAGGGGAACTCATTGCCTTGTTTGACATGGGTTTATTTTCTTTATTCCTCTAATGATCCCAGGAACAGCTTTTGAGGATAAGACAACTATTGCTTTTCTCTGAACATGTAAATGTGTCTGCGGGGAACTCACAATCAGCTGAATACTCTTTAGACCTTCCTTCAACTTCTGCAGTAAAAATCAGGGCTAATTTTAGATTTGTAGAGCTTTTTATTTTCAGTTATTCTTTCAGTATTTTAGCGTTTTGAATGTGCAGGAGAGATTTTGCAAAAAACTCAACAGTACAAACCCATTTCTACTGAAATAAATACCATCCAATTGTAAGCCATGTAAGGAAAAAAACAAAAAAAACAACAGCATCTTATTACAATAAATTAATAATTCTTAAAAAAGAACATGCATCCAAATGTCATGAAGTTCAAGGTTTTTTATGCAAATTGAAACTAAAACTAATGGTTTTATTAGTTTCCATCTAATTCCATTTTGAGCTTTAGTAAAGGTTGTTCCTTTTTTTATAGCAGCAGGAAATCAGGGCTTAGTGAAAAAAAAATCTTAAAAAGTATTTAAAAATTAATATTAATCTAAATGTACAGCATTCAAAGCCAGTGAAGACTTTATTTCTGTAACATGGGAATCTATCATGTTTGTATTGCTGGTATATTTGTACTACCTCTTCTTTGATAAACTTGCTTGTGTCTAAAGCAAATGAAACCTTAGCCTTAATATTCAGTATCAGCACTGTTTTATCTTGTACATAGTTCATTTATAGGATTTCCTAAATGAGCCTTTAAGCCTTACATCACTGAGTCTGAATCTAAAGTAGATGGTTCATACCAAAGGTGTTGCAAATACAGTCACTGCAAAGAGCCTGACAGTGCATTTAGTGAGTCTAGACTGGCAGCTTCTCACACCCTGCTTCAAGCAAATGCAACCATGTCATGCACTAACCCGTGGAAAAGTCACCCAGAAACAAGTTCATCCCTGGGAAGGGAACACAGAGACAACTGCTTAGAGCACAACTGTTCAAGGCTGTGCAGCTCTGCTGGCATTTTCTGTGCCTGCTGAGACAGGACCATGGGATTTGGCACCAGTGAACTTCTTGGGACATTGGGCTGAGCCTCTCCCTGGGAGTCTGGAGCTTATTCCCAGGACTGTAACTTCAGACAGGACCAAGAGGCTCCATGGAGTCTTTAATGGGGTGGCCATGAGATAATAATTGCCATCACCGTATTGATGAAAATATATCGACTAAATAATTAGGGTAAAAGCTGAAATGAATGGACAGAGTCTTCCTGTGCTCTTCAATGCTCCATAACCCTTGGGCAAAAGAGTCATTTTGCCCATTCTTTGGATTTCTTATTAAGTGAAGAAGTAACAGCAAAAGCTGATTTCAAGGTCAAGTTACTGATATAACTCTCTCTTGCTCCAGAGGGAAAATGATCCCATCAGACCTCGAAAGAAGAATTGTTGAAGCCAAACAAAAAGTAAGTTTACTAGCATTTGTGTTTCCAAAGAAGAAAAAACCACCAAGAATGGTACAGCCAGTTGTTTTGCTTTCCTTGGTAAAACAACACAGCTTTCCCATTACGTTTTTATTTATTTCCCAGAAATGTAGCCTGCCAATTAATGAGGCAAGAGTTGCTGAGAAAATAAGTTTAGAGCTACCTTATAATGTCTGTGAGTTTATTGGCTTTCTTTTTGTATGTTGTTCTGCATAACGTCCTCCTCTTTTATATTATCAGCCTATGATGCAGTTTCTCAACTGAATATTGTCAAAACAAGAGTAATCATTTTGGGGAATTTGTTTTATTGCAATGCATTAAAAATGCTTCTCATAGACTCACCAAATCAATGGAAGGTAAACTAAAATCCACACATCTCTGAAAATGCACTAATTTTATATTTGTTTACTAACAGAAGGTAGAATTATAACATCAGATTAAAGTATGCAATGAATGCAGTCCTGTGCTTTCAACATTTATACTCATTAGACACACAGCAGTCAAAGCTGATTAGTAGCACAAATCTTCATTAAAAGCTCACTTTTTCCAAGAAAAGCAATGCAGTAGATAAAAAAGGCAAAATGTCAACAGAGTGCTGCTCAAACCTACTGACTGTTGCAGAATGAAGTTTGGACCTTTTAGATGGTTTGAACCCCAGTTCTGCAAAAGGAAGAGTAACCACTCTTGACCTCTAAGTACTCCTTATGAAATCAGCAGAAATACGAATGAAGTTAAAATGAAACACTGGTATAAATTTTGGCAGACCCCAGTCTTCATAGTGCAAGAGTGATGGCTGGTGAGTGCTCTGCTGTGAGACACAGCATTTGGCAGAGGGAATCCAAGAGATTGCCCCTGACCTGTGTGGAGGCTACTGGTTGTTTCTTTTGAAAACTTGTCTCCCTGCTCGGCATGAGGGATGGGGCTGGAGGCAAGCCCCACACCTCCCCTGTCCACTGCCTCAGGAGACACCCCCCAGACACGATGTTCCCACTGACAAAACTGGGACACCACATGTCCAGACACTCGCTGGGATAATTGCAATGCAGCCCAGGGCACAGTCCACCAGAAATGCTTCTCTCACTGTGGTGCCTGGTTGAGGTTTGTTTATGTGACATCCTGCAGTGCAGACTTCTTTGTTTCAGGCAGGCGGTGTGGAGCAGAATTGTTATGTTGAGCCCTTACCTGTCTCATGCATCCTAATAAATGGAGAATGCTGGTTTGGAAGTTTGCTGCCACCTTAAGGTAGAAACTATAATATTGTTGGCATCTAAACTTAGAGAAAACCATAGCAGGGATGTCCTCTGGGAAACACTTGTGCGCTCACTGTGGGGGAAGCTGGGGCTTCTGTCAAATGAGGGGGCTGCAGCACTCTGACCATACAAAACCCCTCTCTGCTTTCTTGCAGGGATTTGTTCCTTTTCTGGTGAGTGCCACAGCTGGGACAACAGTGTATGGGGCATTTGATCCTCTCATAGCTATTGCAGACATCTGCAAGAAATACAAAATCTGGATGCACGTGGATGTAAGTACCATCACGTGTAGAGGGCTGGATTACTAGGTGTATTAGCATGAATATATTCATTTTGGACAGTGTCATCTTGTGCAAAACCCACTGTATTTGGTTCCTGTAATTAAGTCTAACATCCAAGCACTGATGTCCCACTCCTCTGAAAGGTTTGGGCCAGAGGGATGTTTTAGGGACTGTGACTGTAGTTGTACTTTTAGCAACTGGGACATTTAGATGACCTACTTTTGGCTTTCAGTTTTATCTTTAAATGCCATTAGTAAAGAAATACATAAGAACCATACTGAGCACTGGCTCAGCTTCTGCAGCAGCTGCAAAATAAATACATAAGGAAAAGACTACATTTGTCTGGAATAAAGCACTGCAAATTGCTGATCAGGTTAATTCAAGTGCTGGGAAAATTTATCAGATTGGCTACTTAGCTTTCTCCAGGCTCTTGCCAAGAAATCTTTCTGAAGGATCATCTTTCAGCCCTAGAATATCTTCTGTGTCATTTTTGCAAATCCTTTCTCCAAAAAGTCTGGGAGTCTTGATTTTGTATTACTGTGTCAATCAAAATCAGTCCAATTCAAAGGAAGAATTTGTATTTACCTTAAATACTTCTCAGTCACATGAAATGCCTGCTTGTCCGAGATCTCTGTGAGGAACGCAGATGAGTAGAGGGCAAGCAGTAGTGGGTCTAAAAAATGATGAAAACTCTCCAGAGCAGCTGAGATCCCAGCCTGATTTGCTGTCATCACTTAGTCACTATCAGAGAAAAGGCAGCTGACCCAGGAGCAATTCTGGAAGTGGCTAATTACAGCACGGGGTGTGCCAGTGTCAGAAGACGGGGCGAGTGAGGGGGTTGCAGATGATGAGGGTGGCTGCCTGGATTATGGGCTATTAACCGCTGCTTCCAAGCTACTGGAAGAAAATTGTTAACACAGCTGATGCCTCAGGCCCCATCTGCCTGGTCATTTTGGAATGTGCCACATCAGTAAGAAAAAAAGGGTCCCGAACTGATGGGAACGCACAGATGTCATCACGGAGAAAAGCAGAGTTCTCATTAAGATAATGTGTCTTGCCTTCCAGGGAGCATGGGGTGGTGGGCTCCTGATGTCAAGGAAACACAAATGGAAACTAAATGGCATTGAAAGGTATGATTTATTAGTATTAATAAAAGACATTTATTAAAAGCATTTTAACATACTTGTGACTAGCATAGCAATGCCTGTAAACATTAAGGATCAATGTTATCTTGAAGATATAATAGGGAGAAATCATGCAAACTGTCCTTCCAGTCGAAGCAGCATTGTAGAGTGTCTTAGTGCTACAGAAGTGCTGCAATTTGTTTTGGACTACAAACAGCAGGCATTTCATGTTTGTTTTTCTCTTCCTTCCACCATACATTCACAGCTCCAGAGTAGAATCTGCAGCATTCTCTGATTCAACATCCAACATGAATTAGCAATTGCATTTCTCTAGGAAATGAATCTTGGAGGTCTGGTACATTGAAATCTTAAGTGTAAAACATGGATGCACCTGGAGTTTGGACAGATGTCCTGCTCTGTCAGTTCTGGAGAGAATAGCCCTCTCTAGGCTATGTTAATGGCATCTTCTTAGTAAATCTGTGCCTGGATATATACACAGTTGTAGTCAAGAGCTCATAAACGTTGCAGATAATGCAGATGAACATAAGCAATGCTAGTCTAGGCTGGAAGGACAGACCTTAAACTTAAAAACAGCTGCTTACTCTGAAACTTTTTGTTAAGTTGTGGAAATCCTTTCCATGGGATGTTAAGATTTATCTGCAAGGAAAGACAAAAAAACCATTCAAGATTTCCATGAGCCACTAAGGAGTGGAAACTCAGTATTTAGAGAAAGTTCCTGTGTTTGCCTTGTTTTGTATTCTTCCCAGTCACCTATTTAGTCCACCTTCTGGAGGCAGTATCCTGGGCTAGATGGAATCACTTAGCATTTCTGTATTTCCTGAAGCTCATGATATTTGAGAGTAAATCATTAGTCCCTTCCTCCTTCTTTATCACTAAGTCAAATTGCAGTTCCGTGCCAATTAAAATTATAAACAACTTCCTCATCCTGATCCTGGAGATTAGGAGGATACCTTGATGAGTCAGTTCCTTTCTCATACACATCTCACACGATTTGAAAAGCAGCCCAAGGTTCTATGAATTTGATTTAGTTAAGACTGCCTACAGCACTCCAAACTTACATAGCATGCATTAAAATGACATATATCCAGCAAGTTAGAAAAATCTACCTTATTGCCTGTGAGGGCAGAGCATGAAACAAAGGGTTTGCCTCCCAAATTGCTGTCCAAATTGTGCTGGAATTAGAAGTTCAGTTTAAGAATATTTTGCAGCATTTTCCAAATAATATGCTTTAGATCCAGAACTCCACAGGATTTTATTTCTTGCTTTGATCAGCACCATCTCAATATGTTTGGCAATGAATTAAGGAATTTTTTTATTTCCAATGTTATTTCTCTGCTTGCTGGACACAGCAGCTCATTTCAGTTTGTCCAGATCTCAGCTGTGGGAACCTTTAGAGCAGAACTTTTATGGACATTCCTTTTTCATGGTAGATTATTGAGTCATTACAGGTCTGAGTAGAAGAGAACTGAAGCTGCTGCTCATGTTTGATAGGGAAGAAAGGTGCAAGGAGGGAGCATTAACTGGAGCACAATGTGATCTGAGTACTCACATCCTTCTGGTAACAGTCAGTCCAGCAGAAATGCTCCTGTCACAGGCAGGAGGAGTTGCAGGACTGTCCTTACTGTGCCCTCCAGTCCCCACAGGGCAGATTTCAGGCTGCTGGAAGGCCCCCTGAAGGAAGCATGAGCCTCAGTGTGTGGAGGTAGATAGGTCTGGCCATCATCAGGAGTTCCAGCCTGCACTCTCTCATCCACAGGCTCAGGCAGGGGGTGACAGCTATGTGAGAAAAGCAAGTGTGCAGTGAATGAGTGCTCCCATAGAGGGCCTGGGCATCCTTCCCAGGGCTGTGGCTGGTCAGTGACTGCACCTCAGTCTGTGTTTAATGATGACTGAGGACGAAATTATGGCAGTCATGAATCTCTCCTTTCATCCATTTGAAATCTCTAAAGGAAAAATATTCCTCTTTTTTCTCGATCTTTGACCCAGAGCCAAAAAATCACATAGGTGCTTGGTGCTCAGTTATTTGAGCAAACACAAGCTGCTTTTAGGAAACACCTGTGAATTCCTGTAGAATTTTTTCCTTCATTGTTTGTCTTGGTCAGCAATTTCTTCAAACACATACTGATGACAGAAACCCAAAATAAGTGATAACAAATGAAAAATGGTGGTTTTTATTTTACATAATTAATTTTCTCTGTATGCAATTGATATGTAATTGGGTAAATAACTGTCCATAAGGTAAATTAAATGTTTTAGACAGGTAATTCACATCTGGCTATTGTCAGTAAGTAATCCTTTTGCTTGAGAAAACCCATACCAGTATGCTTACTTAGAGGTCTCTTAAAGAATTTCCATTTGATTTTGCTTAGGCACAAATAAAATTAAAAGGTATACTATCAAGGGAAATTCATAGACTTGAATGGATGTTCAGAAGCACTAGTTTTGGTGTTGTAATCAGATGACTGACTTAGCTGATTAAAAGCTGCCAAATACACAAAAAGCCAAGCCAAATGGCTAGATGTTGCCTGTGGAAGACTGTTCCCTACAGTCTTAGCATCAGGCACTTGCACAGTCCCATTTAAATAGCAAAGAAGAAAGCACAGAAGCACGGCCTGATGTCCACGTGAATTTTGAAGTTGCTTGCCTTGAAGGAGTGGAAGCAGTTTGGCAGGACGTGCCTAAACGTGTAGCATTGTCTCCAAGTCCTGCAAAGGAAACCACTGCCAAATTCTACCATGGTCACCTCTGTTGACATCAGTGTTACCTGCAAGTGTGTCCTGGGTGCTGTAACTTTTCACATGCCTGAGTTGGCTGATATGTGCCAATTTATATCATCAAAACACAAATCCCTGCACTAGATGAAATCGTGCACTATGCATCCTTGACAGCCTGCTAAATAGGATGCAAATATATACATTTATTAGATAATAATCATATGTAACAATAATAATTATAAAATGGCCAGCCAAGAATAACACAAAATTAAAGTAATAAACAACTGGACAATCTTCCATTCAGCCCTCACCACAGTCTCAAATGCCTCTTCGCTAGGCTGTATTGTGTCAGCATTCTGTTCACAAAACCTAGGCTGACAGCAGTTTTTCCAACAATTGTGTCTTGAAGGGAGGCAGGATCAGACTCTTCTGGCAAGATGGATCAGTTCCATACTTATTACCGTGGTTGTGTGAATTGCCGTAGCGAAGCAAAAATTAAGGAGCTATGAAAATTTGCCATCATCAGAGCAACAAGAAAAATTACTTTGGGACAGGTTTTCCAAGTTACTCAGAGTCTTTGTGATACTCAGAAGTATTTAAAGGAATTTTTAAAAATGCCTGTGTGAGCTCCTTAGTAAAATCTTGCTGAAACTGAATCAGAGGGGAATCAGAGGGAGGGAGATCTGCTAGTTTGCCAGCTTCCTATCTGCATCTTTAATCAGCTGTCCAATTTTAGAAAGTTCATCAGTCAAGTGGGTGTTTTTAGGAAGTTTGCCCTATGTTTATAAAGTATAGATGACTCCCCAGAAAGTTTAATACCGATAAAATTTGCTGGATAGAGCAATTATCCTATGGTAAATTGCCAGGATTCTTATCCAAAAGCCAACTGGAGTGGATTAGGTCCCATGTGAAGGCATTGCTTTCCTAATATCAGCCATGATTATTTTCAGCTTTGCTTGCTCAGAAAAAGAAAAAAGTGAGTATTGCTGCATATTCATTATTATTCTAATTACTTCTAAATGCCTCTGTGGTTTCATCACATAGTACAATGTCTGAGTTTCATGTGGTTTGCTGTTCCAGGGCTAACTCAGTGACCTGGAACCCTCACAAGATGATGGGCGTCCCACTGCAGTGTTCAGCCCTGCTGGTAAGAGAAGAGGTATGTCACATGCTTCTCTACTCCTTTCTGGCATTTTGCTTCTGAAAATCCTGGATATTTTCTTCATAACTGTGCCATAGCTAATATTTGCTCATGTGATGAGGATTGTAACAGAAACTGAGGAAAGACCTCTATTTATATGCCCAGGCTGTGGCTGCAAAAGGAATTAAAGGAGATGTCTTGCAGAAATGAGCTAATCAATGGCAATATCTTTACAGACTTTTGTGACTTGCCATTCTAAATGTCCATGGGTAAGTTGTGGGTGCATAACTGTGTAACCCCACCAGTAGCTGTGTAGCATTAGATGTAACTGTAGGCAAACTCTGGTCCTCTTGGGATGAATGGCATGGTTTACATGCAGCACAACATTTGGTCCAGAATTGAAGCATCATTACACTTTCCAGATTTTTATGATATTCCTACGCAGCTTTGATCTATCTATCCACTTGGGGGCACATGGAAGTAAAATGGAACATTAAGTGCACTCGGAATAAAAAGTAGACGTTTCATTTAGTGCTAGAATTTGAATTACCCTTCAAGCCTGTAATTTTCATGTAACCATCAGTTACTGGGACAGCTGCTGTACAGCCACCACTTAATAGATCAGCTATCAAAAAGCTGGTTGCTGTTTGGCTAACAGCTGTACAACAGATTGTATACAAAGTGATTGCACTTAGAAAGAGAGAAACTGGCTTTTATTTGCCCTCTGGGTCAGTCCCCCAAGTCAAATCCTTCCTGGCTCAAGTCAGTACCATCCTTGACTTCTAGTGAGAACAGATGGCTCAGATTAGGAGAAAGTCAGTTTTTTCCCTGCTCTCATCTTGCTATCTCAGTTTTGAGTTACACATGAAGATTAGACTTGATGATAAACAGCCATGTTATGATTCTTCTTGGACTGGAAATTGCCGTTTTAGGCAACAGCCCTAAGGTATACCATAAACTTGGTTGAGATCTTAACTAGAGCCAGAACATGGGTCTCTGCATTTTACTTAAAAAGCTAAAGAGGAAACCTCATACTTTCATGAGCCAGGTTTCCTCACCTTGTTGGCTTCTGTCCCTCCCACAAAGCTCCCTCTTAGAATGGTGTGTTGCAACCCAGAAATAGCTCTAGCTGGCTCTTTAAAGGCCATCTGCTCTTCTGTCTGTTCAAAGCTTTCTGTACCACTTAAGCATCCAATCTGCAGCTGAGGGCTTTGCAGAAAAGAACTGTTCCTACAAAGAAAGAAAACAATAACAATCAGAATTTGAGAGACCAAAGCAATTGGAAAGTGCTGTGATATTATTTATATTAGTCACCAATTGTCTTGGTCTGACTCAGAAAAGATGCCTTCAAAGGAAAGTAGGGAAAGGAACCCGAACAAAGTATAAAAGGCAGGATCCAAAAATGAGCTTAAGCATATTGATGTTAGGAAGCACAATGTCCAGCTTTTTTTAAAAAAAAATGCTTTGGATCTAGGAAAGGATTACACGTTCCTGGATCAGGTAGCAAGGTGTCTTGGGCACTGAAAGGGATTAGTCCATTGAGCAACTAAGTCTAGTTTTGTCTTTTATTTTGGTCTTCCTTTTGCACTTTGACACATATTCCCCTGAATTCGGGTGTTTGTAATTTCTCACCCAAAGCAACCCTCAAAGCAGTAGTCACATCTGTGCCAACATCACCGTACTTGTGTCTTTGTGTCTCTAAGGGGCTGATGCAGAGTTGCAATCAAATGCATGCTTCCTACCTCTTTCAACAAGACAAGCACTACGACCTGTCCTACGACACGGGAGACAAGGCTTTGCAGTGTGGACGGCACGTTGATGTCTTCAAGCTATGGCTGATGTGGAGGGCAAAGGTAGGACTGTCTGCTACACATTTGTTTGCATTAAAATAATGCACACCAGATACACTTGGTTTTTGGTTTTTTTTTCTGTAATCATTATTTTAGAAAAATACCTGACCTGAATTTCACATGTATAAGATGAAAGAAAGAACATTATGATTTTCTGGGAGTTTTATACTTTTAACAATGGAGCTTCAAAGCAGCACACATGATTTTGAAACTTGAACTCTATGGCTTTGCATAGCATTTGCTTTGTGTAATTGTAGGACTCCAATGGCATAAATCATATACCTAGGAATGTTGTTACAAAAATTTCTGGAAATAAAAAGATGTTTTTACGATATTCAGAAATTAAACATGGCAAATCAAGACTGGAATACCTAGTTTTCTTGCATGCAGTAGATATGAAGTAATCTATTGAAGGAGTAGAGGAAAATTTATCAAAAACTCTTCACTGGGAATTCTGTAAACACCAGCTCTAATGATTAATTTATCTATATTGCTAAATAAATTCTTGCATGTATTTATCCAATCTATTATGTCAGGTTGCCTAAGGTTTGTTCAGAGGCGATGACATCACTGTTTTCATTTCCAGAAAGCCTCAAAGATTCTCATATGCTTCATTAAACCTCTGAGGAAGTGTGGGAGTCTGTATAGGAGGATGCAATAGCTGTTGTGCTAACTGGGATCTGCAGAATGACAGGAAATTTTAGCCACATGTCTCTCCTTTACTCCAAGCCTTCTTCCTGGGGATACCTCTACTCTGTTTTGAAATCTCTATACACAGAGGGATAATGACACGGGCTTTTAAGTCAGTTTTGCACTGCCAGAACAGATTTAGCAGGGACCTGCATCCATTACTCAGAGACATTTCTTCTATAGCCCAATTTTTCATTATGCTTTATACTGCTTTTTCTCTTCTCACACCCTGCTTGTAATATTAACATTACAAAATAGGATGTGTGTTTCTTAAAGAGTTTATCTATTCCAGCTGTTTATTCTCCTTTCTCCCTCTTGAAGCTGAATCCTTTGTTTGAGGCATCCCAGTTGGTGATTTCAGGAACAATTATGATGTCACAGAGAGGATTATGACTTCTGCCAGAGAAGAAAAAGCAGGCTTTTCTGCAGCTCTTAAAAACACAGCTTCTGAGATTATATGGTGTCTGTTAGAAAAGAAGAGAGAAAAATGCTACAGGGGCAGGGCAGTATCTAAACAAAGTGTGCATTTTCACAGGCATCAGACTGGGCTCTAAAAATGTATCTGCCCATTCTGTGCTTAACTAAAAGAGAGAAAATTATTTTTGGAAAGCATATAATCCCTGGAAGATTAAAATCCCCTATTCTGAAAAAAAGTAGGAGAATGCCCCCATGTCTAGAACGCAACACCTCCTAAGGACCCTCCTCTGTGGCAATCCAGGCTATCCAAAACCATCCTCAGTCTCTGGCAAAATCTACCAAAGGCACCCTTTGTCAGAGGTGCTATTCAGGTTCTTAGAAAAATATTCCTAAGAACCAAGCAAGTACCTGATGCTTATTTTGCAGAGTTGGCTATAGGACCAGAGCTAGAGACAAATGAGCTCTGCTTAGGAAAGTGCCCTTCATCACATAGAATCAGATCCTTAATTGATCTCACAGAGACTTCTGGGAGGTGACTTGTGCTGATGTGTTGACAAGTATTGCGTGGTCCTTTTGCTGTTTTAATTCACAGAACAGATATTTACGTAACTTCTTCTTTTCATCTCTCTGTAAAGGGAACCACAGGATTTGAAGCACAAATTGATAAGTGCTTGGAACTTGCTGAATATCTATACAATAAAATAAAGAACAGAGAAGGGTATGAAATGGTGTTTGATGGAAAGGTATGTAGTGCAGCTTCTTTTTCTCATTTGTTTAACAGTGTTTGCCTTTGTTACCTATTGGGATACTACAAACAGGTCAAATCAAACAGCATTAGACAAAAAGCAGGGAGCCTCGTAACAAAACCTGTTGTGCCAGCTCCTCTCTTTCTCGTGGAATCCAGGGACAAGGGAGATGAGGCAGCTGTGCATAAGTGTTCAGTTTGCTTAGTTTAACCCCACTGAAACCAAACACTGGTATCTCAGCCTAACTCAGCACACACAGGCACAAATAGAACCGACTCTTATGTAATAAAAACAAGTTGCAGCTTCCTAATAGCAGGGTCTGTTAGGAGTGGGGATTACACTGCCCCACACAGCTCTGAAAGGACAGTTGTGCAGAGCAGTTTAATCAGCATGGGCAGTGGGCAGTCCCAGGGGAAGGGGGGTAACCTGAGGTGATCTGGAGTGACCATCTGCACTGCAGTCCCTGCTGTGATGGGGTGCAGCACGGCAGGCAGGGACTTGGGAGCCCAACTGGCTCATGGGGCAGAGGTGGCACCACCCTGAGGTGTAAATATTTCTAGGCATGTTATTTTTGCAGAGGGAGTCCAGCTGAGTTGGGAGCCCTGGGTGCCAGGAGCCCGGCTGGAGCACAGTGCCCTGGGCAAGGCAGTGCAGCCTGGGCTGAGGGGCTGTAGCCCTGGAAGACACTGGACTGTGCTGTGCTCAGCCATCACTTTGTGGGCAACCTCTCCAGCTGTGATGGCTGGGGACAGGGAGAGACCTCTGTGACAAAGTTACCTGGTGTTTTGCTGTAAAAGAGAACAAGAATAAACATCACTGTGTTACTTCAGAGATTGCAGGCTCATATCCACATGCCACTATGGAATTTATTTCCCCCACCTCATACATCATCACTGAATTTGGTCCATGGGGTCTGATGATGAGTAAAGGAACTGGCAGCAGGAGGAGTTGCTGTAACACATTTAGCATCCAGCAAAGAGGAACACAGCAAGGCAGGCAATGGTTGGGAGATTGCAGAAATAAACAAAATGTCAACTAGTTCTTACTTTATACCTTTCTGCTTCGTGCTCCCATAGATGTTAAACAAGCTAAGATGCTGTGGTGCATGCATATCAATACAGCAGCTAGCTGAATCAAATTGGGAAGTTATAAATTTCATTGAATGTAAGAAAATCTTAGAATGTCTTATGCACCACCTGTGGCTCCTGTTTACAGAATCAGATTCTATATTATTCTGTCGTGTAATAAAAGTAAATGACACGGTCCTCACCTCTAAATTATCTGTAATGGACTCTTGCCTTCGCCACCCGATCCCTTCAGCCCCTGGAGGGGACAGGATCTGCAAAATCTAGATGCTTCTCAGAAAGGCGTAAATATATTTGCCCAGCTGGATGATGTGTTTCTGCATCTGACCCCCTGGGAATAAATTGCTTAAAATTATCTTTTCTGCATTAATAATGATGATGACTCTCAGTGGACCACAATAATGAAAACCATTAACTGCTGTCACAGTATGATGTATGAGAGGGAAGCAAGGCATGAACTTAGTTTTAATTGAGGTATTATGAGCACTTTTTACAATGTAAACCATTATTGTTCTGTGTTTAGCCTCAGCACACAAATGTCTGCTTCTGGTATATACCTCCCAGCTTGCGTGGTGTGGAAGACAGCGAAGAGAGAACGAGCCGCCTGATGAAGGTGAGCAGTGTCCTCCAGGGTATCCTGCAGTGAGCAGCGACACCCCTGCAGGCTGGCAATCCCCAAAATGACCTCCCAGGGCAGAGGGCAAGGTGGTGTACTGGCAAATGACACTTCTGTGGTTGTTTCACTGCAGGTTGGTCTGGCCCTGCCTTGCTCTGGTCACCAAGTGTGGTATTCCCTGGGCTTGCCCAGTCTCTAGAGCACGTATTTGCTCCGTGTGTATTTACTGAAGCTTCTGTGAGTTGCAATCAATACGCCCAGCAAGTGCAGCAAAAGCTCAATAATACTACAGCACTCTGGCATGTGAAAACAATTGTAGCCGTGTTTTGAAAAGGACAAAAAACAGCTACTGTGTCAGCAATACTGAGGAAGTAGCAGAGGGAAATTTCCCCAGTCGTTTTAAGAGCAGGACAAAGAAACAGAATGAACTGAATGTCTTTTCAATGCAACATTTATTTCTTAGTGGGGGTTAATGTTTTTATTAATATTGGATGTAATTTCATTTCAGCTGCCTATATTTCTCCATCTTCTGTAAAAAAAGAAAGTCTACTCTGTTTTAATAATAATGAAAATAATGATAATAATGACCATAATAACAGTCATCATCATCATCATCCCCTGCTTTTTGTTACTCTGCAGGTGGCACCAGTGATAAAAGCCAGGATGATGGAGTATGGCACGACCATGGTGAGCTATCAGCCCCTGGGAGACAAAGTGAACTTCTTCCGGATGGTCATCTCAAACCCTGCAGCAACTCACCAAGACATTGATTTCCTGATTGATGAAATAGAACGCCTGGGACAGGATTTATAATACCTGGGTGGGAAAGTCTGTTCCTGGACCTCTAAGTAGACAATTAAGTTGTCACAAACTGTGCGAATGTATTTGTAGTTTGTTCCAAAGTAAATCTATTTCTATATTGTGGCGTTGGAGTAGAGTACAGTTTAAAATCAAGAAACATGGCTCCTTTAAAGTCCTTTCCTGAGTTTTAGAATGCCTCCTTAATAATTAGCTGCACAAAAAGCTTCATTGAAACAAATAAGGAAGAACAGAAGATACTTAAAATTTTATCCCCAATTTTAACACAGTAATTATTTTAAATTAAAAGCAAACAGACTGAATAATGCCAAAGTTGCCCAAAACTATGACAAAATCAAATTGGGGGAAGTGGGAGGGGGTGGTGAGATGCAGAATATACATGCTGTATGTTTAAAAGTCAAAGGATTTTGCCTTTTTCGTAGTGTTAGAACAGAATTTCTAATTTACCTATAGCAACATTTCAAATGTATTTAAATAAGTATAGTTTTACAAAAGGAAATATATATATATATATAAAAATCCTATTTTGTAAACTATATATTTTTATTTTATATGGGTTAAAAAACTGGAAGGACAGAAGCTGAAAATTAACTAGGATTCTTTTTCTTTTGATGGAGGTGCCTCAAATATTTATTACTGCTTATTTTAAAATAGAAGCCCACATAATATATTCTTTCTCCATGTCATATGGATTGTACATCTCCAGGGTTGATTACTGAAAAACCTCAAGAGGACTGCAGCTCTTACAACCACTTAATAAGATCAATTACAGTACAACAATAGGATGCTATTATTCCTAATTATGTTTCCCACTTGGCCTAAGCAGATGCACCATCAATATACAGCGCTAACCAAGACTGAAATAAGGTTGTATTTGGATGGTTTCTGTGTTCTGTGTTTAAAAAGCCCATTAAAAAAAAAAAAGTCACATGTCTGAATAAATTCTTACTTCAAAACTATTTCTGCTGTGAGCAGTCCAAAACTACACCGAAAATCTGACAGCTGCATTAAGCAGATAAAGACTTCCTGCAGATGTACACGTCTGCAAGACAAGGCCCAAATTAAATGTGACTGTAATCTGACTGACAGAGATGGGGTCTAAGTAACAAACTGTTTTGTCAAAGGATTCTCGCAGTGCTGGGCTCCATCTTTGTCTATAAGGACTTGAAATTACAGAAAAAGTTGAGATACCGCTACATCTGCCAAAAAACAGCCCTAAGGAGCCTCACAACCTTTTTCAAAACCAGCTTTTGCAGAAATTATTTCCTGCGTAATTCCTTAGCATTCGAGGTGTCTCTGGCATGGAAACTGAAATTTATCCTTTCTCCCCCCAACATCTGGAAGTTTTGGTAAGAGTTCTGCAGCTTAGGCCTGTCTACTTATAACCCTACTGAAGTTTTGGTTTTAACTTTGCCTAAATGGCCAACTTGTGTTTGTAAAGCAATATTGTTTGCTGTCTCTAAAATACTTGAAGACAAAAAAAAGAAGTGCAATGTGGTTTTAATTTCATCTAAAATAGATAAATGGAGTATTGATTCAATGTAATATGAGGACATGAAGTAAGAGGAAATAAATAGTGTCTGTAATTGTGTTGCCTTTATTATATTGATAGTACTGTTTGGTCACCTCAGATTGAGGCTGTGCACTTTAGATTTAAACTGTACAATGTTGCAAATCAACATGTGTTGCTGTATAAGCTTTTACAACATATTATTGATATGTCATTATTTGTGTGATAGTTGTATTGACTCTTGATATTGTAAGAACTGCATTCACGCCCGTCCCTCTACTATATCTTTGCTTGGTGTTAACCTCTCCTCGTCAGCTTTGGGCAGGCCTCTCACCTCACTTCAGTGGACTTCCATTGCTACCTGCATAGTGTTGCAAGTCAAGCTGTAGAGGAGATACCAATTCTATCAGGAAGGCCTTCAATGTGACCTCTGCTAAATGTGTCAAAATAAGCAGACTAATAACTGAAATACTGACTAGAGCAGCAAAACATATTCTTTTTCCTTGCTGGGAAAAAAAGCAAGGAAAGAACTTATAAAGTAAAAATAGGACAGGGACAATGACGAAGGTGATCAGCGGCCTGGTTACATCTTGCATGTGCAATTCTGTTTTAAAGTGCTAAGTGCAAACAACGTATTTATTAGATGTATGTGCCAATCCAAGATTTACATTTGGTGTTCCAAGAGAACCAACATTTTTTTTTAACACATCACTGTACTTATTGCAGCCAGGAAGGAGCAGCATAGCAATCTGTTCTTGTGTTTGACCAAAGTATCTTATCTGTGGTGTTGATCTAAATCCAAATAAAAGTGTAAAATGTGACTCTGGGTCTTTTCATTAGCAGCACTGATGAGCACTCTAAGTGTTTATCACTTGTGCCGTTTCAGAGCAAGGACCCAATAAAGAGAATGTGCAATTGGAACTTTCTATGTCTCCTGCTGGATTTTTCTGGTACAAAATGCATTCCATTAACTACTTTAACATAAAAATACCAGTTCCATCACCATGCCTTTTCTGAGGCAATACTCAAGACCTATTTTGAAGCAATGCTCAGCACCAGCACATAAGAGTAAATCTGCCATCTGGTATTCCTTTACCTTATCTCTACAAGATGGATTTAGTTGCTTTTTTCTCCTCAGACAGGGTCTTTTTGTTTTGTCTATTTATTTCACAAGTACTTATCCCCCAATTAACCATAGACTCAAATCAGCCTTCAGCACAGAAGTGAAAGCAGTCAGGGCACTTGCCAGGACAGCACAGACTATACAATAGCAACAATTTTAAAGGGCCATGAAGTAAAAAAAAGACAAAACAACCAATACAAAACCTAAGATTTTAATCTTCATGTCTCTCCTGTCCCAGGGCCTCCTTCCTTCAAAATCTGCCACCCATCTGCTCAATTTTCCTTCCACATTCTGAAGTTCTGCCCAGTGTGATGCCAGCAGCAGAGAAATAAAACAAAACTATGCTGTCAAAGCCACAGCAGTCAGAAAGCTTTTCCCTGAAATGGGTTTTTTTGTATCATTTCTTGAAGTCTCTAGCAGAATTTAAGATTAACACCTATGCTGAATAGCTGCACAGAGCCCAGCTAGGAGATCTGTAAAGAAATATAGAGGGAAAACTTGTGGGAATAAGTTACTGTCCTTACCCTGGTGAAGTTCTCCATTCAGCACTGGGAGACAGAGAGGTTTAGCCTTTTTGAGCACAGCCCTCACAGGAGTGAGTGCACAAGGCTTGGGTTTGTAAAAGTGATTGACTTGCCTTAACACCCAGTAGTTAATAATTGCTGGGGGGTTAATGCAGGAAAAAAAACCACAGTGTAGGTGGGCTCTCCTGCAGGTTTTGCAAATCCTCAGCCCTGGCACCATGTTGGTCACAGCACGAGAGTGGCTGAGGGCAGATGAGAGGCTGCAGAAGTTCCCAGCCCAGCTGAGTTGCTGGTCTGACAACACAAGATGGACCTCCCAAGGACACGGCTGATGTGGCCATCGGGTCTCAGTGGGTTTGGCTCCCCGTGGAGGCCACTTTTTCTTCTGCAAATGGCCTCCAGGAAGGGACCCAGAGAGAATCCCTCACCTACCCTACAGCCCACAGCTCCAAGGAAGGCAGGCTTAAATATCAAGGTAGTTGTACTGAACTCATGTTTCAGCATGGCTAAGGAAGGAACAAAGAGCTCAAGACAATGTGTATCTTTTATCTGACTTAGCCAGGCTAACTGCCAAGTAGAAAAACATTCTAGGTAGAAAGCAAGCTCCATAGAAAGCCACAAAACTGGTTAACGTGCTAATATTTTAGAGTAATGATGTCTCAACCATCAAGTTTCTACCTGGCCAACCTAACTAAAGGGAGTAATTCAGCCATTAAGGGAAAGCCAAGTGCTGCAGCTGGAGGAATTACAGACCTGGCTTTGCTCTTCACTGAAAAGACTGAATGGCTGCAGGTCATGGCACTGTTCTTTACAGCACTGTAGAAGGCAGGTGTGTAGATTTTACACTGTACTTTGGAGGAAGAAATTGGGTCTGACATTACACTCAGGAGAAAAGGAATACATACCTCTTTTTATAATAGAATAAAAGCATTGCTGCTGAAATTCTTGCATTGCAAAGGAAAAAAACCCTGTTCTATAAATTCCCATAGCATGAACAGAGGAAAGTCGGTTTTCTCCAGGCACTGAAAACTCACAATTCAAGCAAGGATAAAAGCTTCCAGTTCTCCCACTATTCTGCAACTGGTGTCCCTGTGCATGGTCTCACTCTCAGCTGATGCCTGATGCTGAAAATTCCAAAGGCATTCAAAGGTCTTCCATGATGTTAACCCAGATTGCTTAATCCCGGTCCTCTAGAGTACTCACTTTTAGCTTGTGACCTATAATCCCCTAGGGATAATTTTCCAGAGTTCTATCACTGATAATCAGTAAGGACAAGTTCAATGCACTGTTCTGCAGTATGTGAAATTTCTAAGGGAGTCCTCACCTTCCACGGAAAGATTTTAAGAGACTTGAAAACCACACAACTAGACAACCTTTTTTTCTAAAACACTGGATTTTGCATTACAAGTAACAGTGTCTAGTGTACTACTGACATCTGACCTGCACTGGACACTAAAGTAATGTCAAATTTTAATTACATAGCAACAGAAAGATACAAGCATTAAACTAACAAGCAGGACAGGGAGTATAAGAGTAGGCATACTTAAGTTGTCCCGTTACCCTGGAAACTTCTATTATTTTATATAATCCTGTATCAGTAAATTTCCATTTTCTCCCACTTCTACACTCCGTATGATTGGCCTTCTATTTTCCTACCCATCCTCCTCTGTCCTGGTAATGGAAGCGGTTCTGGAAGAAAGAACAGATGTTTGGGACTTGATGTAAACATGTTTTTGTTGCTCTGAGAAACTAAAAGGAAATGGTTTGTGTTGAAATAGCTAGCTGCAGCCTGCAGCTTTTTAAAGACAGTCTATAAAGAGCAATGGGGCAGTGGCTGAGAGCTGCACACACCAGGACTGCCCAGCAGAGCTCCCCAGGTGCTCCTGTGCTGAGAGGCAATGCCTACCACGGGAAGTGACTCCACAGCAGTCCCTGCCAAACAGCTCCAGCTCATTTCCCCGTTCAGATGAGCCACTGCTGTTTGTATTGCACTGGCAGCCAAGAGAAGCCCAAGCCTGGCAGCAGTAAAAGCTGCAGCGCTGTCAGCTCCAGAGCAGAAAGCACGGAAGGGACTCTCAGGACTTCATCTCATGTGATGATTTTTCTCTTTCACCAATATTTCCTTCTGATAGGAGAGATTGTGGAAATAAAACAGGAAGCTTTCTGGCAATTCTCTGTTTGGATTCATCTTTCAATGAACTTGACTTTGGGGCACAGGTTGTTCAGAGCTGTTCCATTTCCCTTCACCAGCTCACAGATGTGTGACTTCCACCAGAATGTTGGATAAACCCTCCTGGCTGCAGGAAGCTCAAAGAAACCAAGACAACAGCTCTGCACAGTGCCTACAGAAAGGGTTCCTGGATACTGGACCAGTAAAGCTGTCCTTCCTGGGGAATGTGGGATATTGCCCCTTCTTTCTGCAGCAGGCCCCTATGTCCCTTCTGGGAGCAGAACACATCAAGATGAGTTATGAACCCCCATCCCTTATCCTGTGGTTATTGGCTCTTGCACCAACAGTTTGGGCTGCTACTCCAGATAAGCCTGTCTATATTAAATTTGGGAGATTGAGAATTAAACTGTATTAATAGCGATACTAGTGAGAATTGGCAAGCAGGATATTAATCAAATGCAGAGTGCCTTAAGTAAGCTCCTACTACTCAGTGAGATTTGGTGACAGCTCTGAAGAGATGTTTTAATAAAAAATTTTACACTGCAAGTTTATTGCTGTGTTACTCTCTGTGATAGCTTTGGATAAAAATATAATTGTTTCCTGGTTTAAGTCTACAGACCGAATAAGCTGCCTCAGGAATTCATATCCAACAGGCAAATGACAAAACGGCAGGGTTATGATATAGTGCAAGTGCTTCCATGTCTCACTCTGCCCTTCGATGCGAATGAGTTGTGATACTGACTACTACATAAGTGTTTTTCTTGCTTAACCAAACAGACATCTGTCTATTTACATCTCACATTTACAAAACTTTCAATAGGTGTCAGTAGTTGAAAGAAATAATCACGTTGAAGTGAAATACAAAATACATATGATTAATGGTAGTGCTCAAAATTGTCAGTTGATGCACACAGTTAGGGCTGTGTTTGTGTGTCAAGGTTCAATTTGTGTTGATTCATTTCTCCCTTTGCCATTTCTCTTAAGTCATGTTTTTATGAGCTGGTGTTGCAGAAAAATCTACAAGCAAATTATGTATTGTTGACATGACACTGGCATCCAAGAGGTATGCACAGATCATCTCACCACTTTGCCACTGATTTTGAAACAGCCTGCTCTTTAATTGCCACTGTGATAGATTTTGTCTTCTACAGATGACAATTTGCAATCACTTTTCTCCTTTTCTTCAGCTAGTTCAGCTACAGTCATTATTAAAGAAGAGATAAAAATAATCAAACTCAAAAAGTCTTCCAATGATTGGAGCTGATTGTAGATGCTTCAATTGTAACACAGCTGAAATTACTGATGTATTACAGTGCTTGAAAGTAATTTTATTGCATAACTCTTAAATAAATTGCAACTATTGATCACTAGCCTTCATATTTCCTGCACAGAGAGCCTCCTCTTTGTTCACATTGTAGGCAGCCTCACTTGTTGCCAAGTTTGTTTTTAGAGTGAACCGACTATAACACTTCTATGGGGAAACTGGACACATTTGGCAGGATAGGTCACCACAGGGTCTGATCTAAGCAGACAGCACTGATGCAGACTGCACCAAGTTTGACTTCTGCATCACAGAGGATGTGGCAATTTAAAAAATACTCCTGCACTTTCTTATCCCAGAGGCTCTACCAGCATCACTGATGGGTTTGACCGTGGCCAGCATTGGGTCCATCCTGGAGCCAGCTGGAATTGTCTCTGTTGGACACAGGGGAAGCTTCTGGCAGCTTCCCACAGAAGCCATCCCTGCAGCCCCCCCAGTACCAAAGCCTTGCCACTAATCACAGTCATAGATTGAAGGTGCTCTATGTAACAGCCTTTCAAAAAAGGGTCTCAATTACTGCTGAACAATGTTTTATCAGAAAGAAAAAGTATATAGTCAGTCTGGAATATATGAGTGGGAAAATGGCTCACAGACTGAGTCATCCCTGAGATAGAGTCAGCGGTGAGGGCTGGTACAGCCTCAACGAGGACATAATATTCAGTTTGAGGCATCACACTTCCAGGAAGATACTAAGATGACAGCAATAATTATTAGTGATCTAGAAAAATACAATCTTCAAGGAAATGCTAAAAGTTGAACTGTCTGCCTAAAAAACATGTCAAAAATTATGATGAAAGTCCTCTAATACCTAGAATTTGCTATAGAGAGGATGGGATTTTTTTTTTTCCTGTGGTCATGAAGGCTCAGACAAGAAATAATATATTTAAACTCCTTTGAAAAAGATGCAATTCAATATTAGAAATAACTTTTCAGTGGTAGAGGTAATAAAGCCTCAAAACAGATTACCTTGGGAAATCACGGGATGCTGGAGGTCTTCAGAACAGGGTGGATGAATTTTAAGCAAGAAACAGATGACCCCACTTTGAGCAGAGGGATGGACCAGGGAGACTCCTTGAGTCCCTCCTGCTGTATTTTTCTGTGCCTCAAAGCAGCAGCCCTGGGCTAATCTGTGACTACCTGTAACTCCTTTCAGTGACAGTTTCGAGACTGTGTCAGTGCTGCAGATCAGCATGAAATTAATTTCTAGGAAATCCACTGCAGCAAGAAAGCTATAGAATTCTCAGGTAATCAGTGTCATAACAGATATAAGGAAATGTATTGATTGCCTTCCTTTGGCAAAGGCAGTGACTTTCTGACCTGTCAGCTCCCCAGACTGCTGCTACCCTGCCTTAACCATAGAGCTGGTTGCCTTATAAATCATTCAATGCTGCAAAATGCAGCAGAAATTTCCTAAAATGTTCTCAAACCGAAGTACAGAGCGACAGGTCAGAACCAGAAATCAAGACTGTGACTGAATTTTGGATATAACAAAGTAAAAAGAGGAAGAGAGAGAGAAGGGAGTGAGCTTGGATTTGCTCCCAGCAGTTTTGGTGGAGGAACAGCCTGGGTGCTCATCTTGAATTCTTAAAACCAGCACTAGGGAAACAAACTCAGTCTTCTGCATTCATTTCAAATTTATCAGTTTGTTTTGTGCATGCATTTTCACCATATTAATAATTTGTTTATATAGATATTATAAGATTTTAAGCAGATAAAGAAGGGCATGGAGTTGACCACCTTCCTACATTTGCTGTGTCTTCAGGGCACTGGGAGGGAGAAGGCTCATATTGCATAAAAAATTCGGCAATATCACATTATGTTGAGATCAGTCATTTACCAAGGAAAAGTCCTCCCCTCATAACTGCAGATTCTAAAGCATTTTTAAACCGTGCACTGAGAAAAATGGTAGCAGTTGCCACGTGTTTGCAGCACTTGGGTGCAGAGGAAAATGAAAGGTATCATGTGCTGGCTCTTCTGAGCTTGATGGGTTTTTCTCCATGAAAAGGACAATGTTGCCAGACTAGGTAGTTGTTTTCCACATCACACAATTGTGATCTAGTTTTTCTCACAAGAAGAAGACCTTCAGTGAGTGGCAGGTTAATAGAAGGCTAAAGGTGACAGGAGAAGGGACAGAAAGCTGATGTAAGCACCAGACATCAATAATGCAGAACTCTGCTGGCTTAGAAGACCTGAAGGATTTACCTAAACATCAGTACCCGTGCAAGAGGGCCACTAAATGTGGCATCATTAAGCAGATTGGTTTCTTTGTTCGTCTTTCCTGTAATTTCTCTGTATTTCTGTTGCATTCAAGAGAATTTACAGTTTTTGCCCCCATGAATCATTTAGCAACATGAAATGATTTGTTTCATTCTCACCTTCAATGTCATTATTTTTAAAAGAGGCAAGCTGATGCAGGACTATGTAATTCATTTTTTAAATTTGTAAACAGACTGAAAATACATTGGTAGCAATAGGGATATATATATACCTTACCCTTCATTGCCAGCTATCTGGAGAAAGCTGCTGATACAATTAAACACCATTTTATATATGATTACAGTGATTCTTCATTTTTTCCTAGTCACATTTTCATCTAAGTATTTTAATAACCAATATTTATAAATTCATTAAATAAAACTGTTCCTTTCATCTTGTTTTCTTATGTTTCTAAGGCACGAATATGTGTCTCTCCTCAGGACCTAATTTTCTTTTATTTCTTTTTCCTCTCATGTTTATACTTATCTCATACTTTGTCTTCATCCACATTTTACCACCATATGTCTATAAAGATAATGTTTTTATCAACGAGGCACACAACAGAGATGAATAACAATGTGGAATTAAGCGTACCAAGCTGTTAATAAAAGACACCTTTGTTGTACTTTGCAGTTAACTTTCTGCCCAGAAACTTTTTTTTTTTTTTTCTGTAGAGGATATTTTACATAATGTAGCTTTAAAAAGAAAAGCTCAAAGCGTAGCTGTGTCAACTGGTTTGGGGAAGAGTGAGTCAGACAGATTATGGCAGGGCATGAAGTCAAGCTTTCACATTTCAGTCATTAATTGGATGTTAAGAAGGACCAGCTGAAGCGTAGGAGGAGGGTTAATTTTGGTGGACACTAACAAATAGAAGAGACATTCCTGATCTTTTTATTTCTCAATACAACCCCAATAAAAACAAAGCCTGTGAGAAGGTTTTGTAAAAGTCAAGGCAAGCTGATGTGAGGATGCTGTGCTGGAATGAGGAGATTGCAGTCTCACCACCTCCAGCCAAGCCTTCTGCTGTAAGTACCACATGAGCAAAGTGGGGCTGGACTGCAGCACATCTGAGCATCCCAGCACACCACACAGAGCTGGTTGGTGGGGTATGCTTTCCTCTATGCCAAGACAGTGTGTGTCAGAAGATGATGTTAAAATTAAAAGTTGTAAGTACTGGAGGTGCTTTGGAGCTAACTCCAATTCCTACAACTTGTCTAATTTGATTGGTGGTTGAAATCCTGACTGTGTTGAAGTCAGAGATAAAAGTGCTGCTGACTCTCAAAGTTCCAGGACCTCAACGGCCAATCTCTGCTTCTTGCTGCCCCAAGCTGCTTGGGTTTGATGGTGTTTTCACATGCTCACAAGCCACAGTGACAGAGGGGTTGCATTTGGCAGTGGGTAAGGCTGCCCTAGCAGTGGGTAACCCTCCCCTGACCCTGTACTTCTCAAGAGAACAGGCTTGCCACAGGTTGACAATTTGGCTTTTTAAAACTGACCTGTGAAGATATCCTGGGCATACACAAGGATAGAAAGGACCTGAGGCTCTAAAATTAGCTGATTCCAACCTGCTGTTCCCAGGCAGAGCGATGGGCAGAAACCCGCAGGCTAGCACAGAGAGACAGATTGGAAGTCCATCCTCTAGGGCTAGGGCTAAGAGAGCACTGCCAGTCACCCTCCAAAGAGAGGCATGCTGATATATTCCCCAAGGAAGGCAAAGAGAAAGAAGAATTTAGACTGTATAAGTTTGTACAGCTCCTGGACAGCACAGTGAGCCATTACCCCTTACTCTGAATGGATTGTAGTGTGACAAAATAAATCTTCACCAAAAATTGAACAAGGAGTTTACCTTTCTGAATATGAGAAGAATAAATGAAATGGTTTAAAATACTTGTAAAACAATGATTCTGTAACATCTAGTAAATAGAGGATAGAGAAGCTGGTATATAAAAAATAGAAACTGGAGCATTCACAGAAGACTGTGGGGTCCTGCCTTTGTTTCCTGAAGCCTCATACAAGCCCCTGTGGCTGGGATTATGTTCTCTGTTAGTTCTGCAAGGTGGTTTATTTCCTACAAAATTCCATCATGCAAGGATAACAGAAGCCTTTTGAAAATGTATCATGAATAGGTAACAGCTCTGCTCAGAGCCTAAGATACACATACACAAAATATATATGGAAATTAAGTGTTTGTTGAAAGTAAATGAAAGTAAAGTAACTCTACCAAGGTCAATGAGGCATTGTCTTTCATTCATTATCCTAAGCTGATGTTTTCTATTAGAAGAGCTTTAGCTGGAATGTGCCTGAGATGTTTTAAGCAGAAGGACAGGGATCAAGATAAGATTAAGCAGGGTGATGAAAACCCTGAAGTACACATTAGCCCATGTGCCTTCATGTATAGAGAAAAGTGGGTTAGTCCTGTATGCCCTATTATTCAACAGGCATTAATGATTGTTAACATTTAGACAAGCTACATTAAGTCAGCTCCATGTCATGGTGAGTGACTAATTTGCTACTTTTCTATATCTTTATAGAAATAACTTGGAAAATACTTAAAAGTATGCTATAGATTTCTTCATCCCTATGAGCTGCTAAGACTACAAGGACATCACTACGTATTCTAAGGGTGAATTAAGCTAGAACAATGATTTTTTTGTCTATCGGCTACTTTCTTAAAAAAAGAAACAAACACAGCTGTCGTTAGCCATAATATTTAGTAAGCAAGAGGGCCTACTACACAGAGGTGAAATGGGGAAAAAAAACCAAAAAAAATCAAACAAAAACAAGACCTGTAGTTTTAACAACCTCCCAGTTCCAGTATTCTGAAAAAACTCCATATGGTTCAGTTTTTAAATGGTGGTTTTAAACTCATTATAGTTTTCTGTAAACCCAGTGAGGGCAAATATATTTCTGAAGTGATCATTAATCAGTTTTCAGAATTCTGTGAAAATTACAAGGATTTTTTTGCTGCATATGTAGTTACAAATAAAAACTATTTTGTTAGTCTGCTTCTAGTATGGGCAATTACTTTCTTAGACATATGTTTGTTATTTTTTAATATATTTCAGTCTGGTTAATCTCCTTTGTAAATTAAGCTACTGTGAAATGGTGCAAGAGAAATATTTCTTTTCACATTCGTCCCCTATTTCAAAATGTCCCCTAATGTATTTTTCCTCCTTCTTATTTGGATAAAGTGCCAGAAAAAAAATCTGCTTGCAAAACTCAACACTTGAGGAAACATGTGGCCATTAGGGTATGCAGATGGACATTTATGAACCACAATTATCTCATGAGAATAAATACTCCGTGCATGTAATTGAAAACCACAGAAAATATGCAGGCACACTAAGTATAGCAGTTTGCTGTATAGTGTTTAGTGTGTTCAGAGCACTCACCTGTCCTCATTTTCTATCTGATGTTTCATTGTCTTTAATATTCTTCTACAAATAGGAAGCAGATAACCCTTGCTTTCCTTACAGTACAAGTGGCTGTTTAATCAGTAACATACCCCAACTTACAGTAAAGCACCACTGATATTTCTCCCAACTTTCCTTTGCCAAGCCCTGAAAACACAACACACTGAACATTCAATTAAATGGGACAATTTAATATGCAGCAAGAAATTATCCAGCATTGACTCAGTTCACTCTTTGCTTCTGGAGCTTATTCTGCGTACTGCTGCAGTATCTGTGGATGCTCTAGGGGATGCTGCTGTGGTCTGTGCTCAGGTATGTGTTTCCTCTCTCAGCCTGTATGGTCACCAGCACTGTTCCTCATTTCAGGATACCAACAAGAAAAGCTATTTCTTCTCAAAAGAACAGGTTTTCCTGTTGAAATGAATGTTGATAACATCAAAGCTATTAGGCAGCTACTGATATCAGTCTAAAAAAATGCCCTGTCAGCTAAAAAACAGTGTAGTGATGGATGTGAAGCTAAAAAATACCATCTTGACAATTTTTTGGAAAGTCAGGCCCCACTCAGAGATATATTGCAGGTTCAATCCCTCAAGATCTGGGCACAGACATGGATTAGTGAACAAGGAAAGCACTGTGTGGGAACAGCCAAGACTGGAGTGAGGCCAGGCTGGACCACCATAGAGCTCCCTGGAATGTCACCCTGTGGGGGCTGAAGCGCCGCAGGGTTTGAGCAGCGCTGTTGGCCCTGCTGTGCTGCAGCAAGGCACGGCCTTGTTTTATCCTCTGTGCCACAGGTTTGGGTGCCCACTCCCTGGGGATTCCCTTGTGGAGAGAGGAGCTGCTACTGTCCACTGAAAAAGCCACAAGAGATTTAGCACAAACTCAGACAGCTCTAACCTCCATCACTCACACTCATGAGATGCTACAAGGCATGTTTCTATCACGTGAAGTATAAAACTATGAGCACTCGGCCCCTGGTTCCTGAATTATTACTTTATTGCATTACAAATGTTTACCTAGGGGCTTATCTTCTGTTTCTGCCTCTGAAGATGCTCCCCTTTCATTAAACATCCCTCTCAAGCACTATCTGAGCCCTTCTTGCAGTTTTACCTCACTTTGATTTTTCACTCACTGCAAATAAATGTGACAAATTGCTGTGAGCTGGACATCAGCTTTTTTTCACTGAAAAAAAAAATCAATCCTTTTTTAATTTCAATTTCTTATTATTCTGTTTTAAGCAATGGTCAAGCCTCTCCCCTCTACCCAAAACATTGAACCATTCAACATTTTTTCCTTGTGTTTCTTTTTTCCCTAGTATAGATCCTTAAACAACAGAGAAAGTACTGGAGCTTTAATCCCGTGATAGCACATTCTCAGATTTTCAGCATCTTTCCAGGAAGGTGTGATTTACAGACAAATTTCTTTGCAGACCTCAGCATCTTCTGGCTATTTTGTCCCACTAATTGCTGAAGTTGACCACTAAAGCCAGGTTTACTGCCTGATGGGCCATTTCAGTGTTTGAACAAAAGACACTTAGAAAAATACCATTTCCAGCTTTACCAAATCATTCTGTCAGACCTATATAAAGTCACCCTACCAATAAATTTAATGAGAATGAAGTAAATAGCTTTCTACTGATGTAAAAATCTTCTATTTCCAGACAGAGCAAGGGACTTTGTTATACCACACTACTGGCAAGCGTCTGCTTTTGTCTGTCATTTTCCTGCTCCAGACCCTGATTTTATTATCACATTGCTGTAATGAAAAGCACAAATCATCTGGACAGCAGTGGCAAGGAGCTGTATCTCACTGCTCTGATGTCACCAAATGACTATTTCAAGGCTTGGTCATTATATAACTCCTGTGAAAAATGCCGACTAGTTTGAAGAGTAGCATGCAAATGAACCTGGCTCCACGGGTGTCCTCTGAGTCACTCACACAGACATTTCAGCCCTGTCTTTGGCTGTGCCCTTCACCCCTGGCTGGCTGCAGCAGCTCCCTGTGCAGCATCCCCCTATGGAGCCTTCTGCGATCTGTGAGGTTCTGGGCCAGGGCTTGGGGATTCCCCAAGGGAAAAGCCAAACATTGCAGCACAGCAGGGAGAATTCTTTTTTCCCTGTAGCTTCACAACACTTGAACAAGTGTTTCTTTGCTGTTGTTTTATTTGTCATCCAATTATTTCATGTGTTGTCCTCTCCCACCTGACAGCAAGAAAATATGCTTTCTGAATTGCACACAGGTATTGTGACCCATATGCAAAATTCCCACAATAGATATTCCCATAATGTGATATTGTAGCTTCTTTTCAGGTTCAATTTAATTTCCTTTAAATTAAGAAGACATTAAACTGGGGCACTGAGTCAGCATTGTTTCCACCTTCTGTAGATATTCAAATTGCCTCCCAGCAAACTAAAGCCACTCACGTGCGAAGAAATAGCTCTGAGCAAATCTTATTGGGGTCTTTGTGTAAAATGTCACAGGATGGAGATCAAATCCGGAGAAACTGAGTGACCTTGATTTAAAAGGCAGCTAAACTTTAATGTCTTTAGATGCAACATTCTAGAGAGAGCCAGTGATTGAGCTATGTAATGTGATATCTGGAAAACTGACCCCAATTTCTGGTTACTGACCCTCATCTTACCTGCTACTGCTGTAGAAAGCTCAAATAGCTGTGCAAAGGCAAGTGTGAACACACTCAGAATCTGACATAAGTAATGATACATTTCTACCAACAAAAGAAAAGAATTATATGGGCACAAATCTGATGGGTTCTGTTTTGGAAGGTTCTACAAGTAATTGCTTCTTTAAAAAAATCAATCCAAACCCATTAAAAAAACCCCAATGTGATTAATCACTACAAAACTCTTCTAAATTATGCTACTATGAAAATGATGTTCAGGGCTGAGATTTTTCAACTTCTATGTTGTTACTGGTGCACATAAGAAGGGCATTGCTGCTTGTGTTCCTGTTTGGCTTTAACAGCAAGCTGGAGTCAGAGGGGCACCAAGAAATTCTCACCTGTGAAAAAAAATGTAAGGTAAGAAAAGGCTGTGAGAAAGGGGGATATAAAACACTCTACTTTCTCACCAGAAGCTGTATTAAACTTATTTTAGGGGCTCTGTGCACTCACAAGGTAGGTACAAGCCTGTCAGCAACAGCTGCTTGACCTGTGTTTTTCTTCAAGGAGGTATCTTGAATAATCACTGCAAAACTATATTGTTCTTATGGTTTATAAAACAGAAACCACTCATATCCAGATATTTATGACATGGGAAGAACTTTGAGAGGTAGTTTTTTTGTGAAAAAATGATACGATATTTGTACATTAAATGGTTGTAACAACAATTAGCATTTGAAATCTGTGCATCTCAAAACACTGGTATGATTTCCAAAGTGTAGATAGTTAAACAGAAATACTTGTGTGCAGCATTGCAAATATTTTAGAGACTTATTTTGATCTGAAGCATGGGACAAAAACAACTAGATCTAATTACTAATAAAGCCTCAAAATCTGCAACCCCACCTTGAAACATAAGAGACTTTGAGGCACACATCTTCACTATGGCCAGCCTGAAGGAGCCTCTCAGGGGGTGTTCTGAGCGTGCCCCAAAAGAGCTGCATATTGGTGTGGCTGCTCAGGTGGGGGTTTAGTTCAGTGCAGTCCTTTCTGGAAAACAAACTGGGTTTCTTACCATCACTTCCATTGACTTCTCCCACAGATTTCCTTCACATACAAAAGCCAGACAGGTTTCAGCATATACCCTTGGAGATGCTGCTCTGTCCTTTAGCCAGGCATCCCCCATCAGAGATGGAGCAATGGAATTCCATTCTCTTCCCTGCTTCAATTAATTCAATCTCATACCTCAAGAGAAAGCACATTGCACTATAATTTTTTCAGTACTTTTTGTTGGACCTGTCTTCTTTTTTTTTTTTCCCTGAAAAAAATATAAGGGTTTTGAGTAAAGGATGGCTAGTGAGCCTTACTTCAGAAAGCTATATTTATCCTAGTGGGAAATATGCTTTCTTCTAGCTCAGAGTGATTGGTAAGATGGTGCACATTTCCTAAAAATAATTAGCAAAACTTAAGTCTCTTCATTCATATGTTATTTTGATGTATATATATATACACACACACACACACCCCCCACATGTTGCATATGTACACACACCTGCACATACAGCTTGCACTGTATTGAAGAGATACATGTATTGACAGCCTTCTTTCATTTGGTTATCCATGTTACCCTTTGGAGTACAACAAATAAACAAATAGAAACAGTAGCAGTATTGGTTATGCAATTTCATTGAATAATTATGTTTAAGTCATTATTTAAAAAAAAAACCTTTCACAAAATACAATTGAATCTGATTCTATTTTGAGCTGAGCAAACGATGTGGTTTTTTTCTTGTCGGACCTTAATTAAGTACAAGTAGTATTGAGTTTCTGAGTTCCTGGATGTTGTACAGCTGTTCTAGTGACTATTTTTGTGTTCACTATATTCACTGCAGAACTCCTTGCCTTTAGAAAACAGAAGGTCAAGTACCTAATGTCAGATTCTGATCCAATAGAGTCAGTGGGAATCTTGCTTTTGGTTTTATTGGAAACAGAATTACACTTTCATGTGTTGCACTGCCTTGCTTGTGAATGACTAATTATCAATTTGTTTTAGCACCTCTTTCAAAGCTTATTGAAGAAAGCTAAAATATTTTTTCATAAAAGCAAATGTCTCATCACAGTATTTTTAAAATCTGTGAACTACTACCATCCTGAGTATCACCACTACTTTACAAAGACACCCTGAGGAAGCTTTGGAAAGCAGAAAATGCAAGTGTGAGGAGAATGGCAGGCAAACACACAGCTGTGCCTCTGAGGCATGTGTATCTCCCGGAGGTTTGACTGAAAAGGACCAGTCAGAAGCAAAGACAGATGGAAACACAAGACTAGTGCACAATGCAAGTCTTTAGACTCAGACATTTCAACAGATTTTTGTTTATATATCATCTGTGCCCTAACGCAGTTGCTTTTTAGGTGAGTGAAGACTGTTGCCACTCTCTGAATTCAGGAAGAATCAGATCATAAAGGATAAGTACAAATACATAAAACCAAGACAAACATAAGATCGGTGATAAAAAAAAAAAAAACCAAACCTGTTAATATGCTGTTTTCTGTGTATTCCTGTAATACCACAGAATCTGGACCTCTTCCAGTGGTGGATCAAGTGATGCAGCTAATATCTTTTGTGTGTGTTTCGCTTTCTCCCCTGTTACCACTCAAGGTCTCTGTTTGTGTATTTGTGAAATGTTGTGTCCTGTATTGGTAGGGACTCTACCTGACTGGGCATTTAACCTCCTTACTGCTCTATGTCAAATTTAGACAAATGGATTGAAGAAACACCCTAACTGAAATTCTTCATGACTGTGTATTTTTAGGCTTGTAAAGCCTAAAGCCAGGAAAGCTTAATCTTTATTTTTAAAGTAAAAAATGAGTATTTACACCCCTCCCAATGGAGTTTTAAGGGTGCCTATTCAGAGACAGTTTCAAACAGTGAAAATACTATGAATCTTTTGGGGGTTTGGTTTTAGTGGAGCATAAAGCATCATTTATGTGTTAAACATGCACAGACACTGCAATTCAATCCAAGAAAGCTCCTGTTACACTTAGTTTGTTTCAAACAAAATTTTAGTGTCATCTCCTTCTGATGCCTGATGGTCACAGCCCAAAAAGTAGAGTGTCTGTTTCTAATCTCTTCAAGGCAGAAAAGCACTGTCCTTTAGTGAAAGCAGATGGGAAAGCCTGGGATTCCAGGCAATTACCCACATATAGTGATCCAGGAATAGAGCAGCTGTTGATGTTAAACTCTTTCAGCCTGCTGGAATGGATGAGTCCTCTTTAAGGATAGACTCAAAGGAGTAGCATTTTTCAAATTGATGGATTATAACACTTGACAGTCACTTAAAAAGAATGTGAACTTCTGGAAAACATAGGCTGAAGGCAACACCTCTTTGTACATGGTTAAATTTCCATTCTCAGTGTGCGTGTGATGACACACTTACAGAGAGAGACCTGAACAGCCCACATCTTGCATTCATCACACCCACTGAAATCTCTTGGACACATGAAGTGGTTTGCAGTCCCACCAGCAGCAAAGGACTTGTGCTACCACTGCATCATTGCACCTATTAAAAGTAACTATAATAATTAACCACCAAGCACAGCAGGCAAAAAAAAAAAAAAAGAGGAAAATACTGTAAAGCAGTATTTTGTGAGATGTAAGTCACCTTTGCAGCTTTCTAACACTAAGCTGCCATGGACTGCATAGTTAGTTTAAATTAAAGCAGCCCAAGAGTTCTCTGAGGTGTAGAGTGTTGTGGACTGCTTGTAAGCAACACAGAGTTCCAGTGTTCTTCCTATCAAGTAGCCTTTTCTAGCCCAAGGTAATGACCACCCAGAGAGACTGAACATGATGTGTTATGTGATATGCCCACTGAGATTGTACTCAGTGATTTTTGTTCTGAAGGAAGATAGAGATTTTTAACTTCTGTGCTACAGATCTGCTTGTAGGGGCAGGAAGTCAAGTGAGAGTGTCCCAAAGCTGCTTTCACGGTACATTTCTAGGAGCTTGGCAAAATCTGCAAAATCAGAGTTCTGGACACTATGACTACATGCCTTAATCCTACAGAAGCGTTTGAGGGCTGCCAACAAGAAGGTTCCTATTCCAGATTATTGTTTTGAAGATGCTGAAGTTATAGGTCAGAAGTATAAGTCAATGTATGAAAGATCACTGCTGGATTTGCAAGAAGGCAGTTTGCTGAAAGAAGGATCACTGACGTCCATACAAGATTTTACATCTGTTTTTAAGCCAGTCCTTCTCCAAACAGTTGCCAAAGTCTATCAGCAGAAGGGTGGGGATGATTTGGGATGAAATGAAACACTTTCTTAGACACACAGGCATTTTAAGGTTGCTAGTCCTTATTAATTTTAAATAAATTGAAATTAGTCATTTTCATTAAAAAGTAACCATTCCATTCAGGAATAGCCAGAAAAGACCATCCAGAGGATAATCACATAGGGGTTTTTCACACCAACAGTTCTAAAAGTCAAGACAAAATTCTGAAAAAACTGCAGATTGCTAACAAATCTGTAGCTGGCAATAATGTGGTGTGATAGGATATGCTGTATATAACTAAACCAAGAGATGGATGCTGCTCCTTTTCCTCTTTGCAGCTGTGTCCATTAGCTGTTTACCATATAGCTGGTAGGCAAGGATAGAATGCATTCTTCATTCTTGATGTTCTTTCATGGATTTCCATGTTTCTTTTGTAGACTTACACTCAGGTGTGACATTTATTGTGCAGTTATGCAGTGCTAGCAGTGATGACAAAGTTGCTTTCAGAACCATCTGCCCTGGAGCCTCTGGTGGCTATTTTAAACATTTCAGTGACCTGGTTTACAGCACGGCCTCAAAACCAGCCATAACTTCACATCTTGGAGGTGGTAAATTTTGGCATAGCATTACAATTCTTGTTCATGGCTCTTGTGAAGGAGGAAAGGAGCTTCTTAAACCAGCTTTCCCATTGAAGGCAGCACACAGGCTTGACTTGATTCCCTGCAGAAATGCAGTCCATTAGGCATCACACAATGACGAGTCCTGGGCTTTTATTGATTGGAGGCAATCTAGAAGTCAATCAATGTGAAATGTGGTGCACAGCTACAGCAAACTATAATATGAATGGGTGTGCTTCCTTGGTTCTCACAGTTTTGCATGACCTAAATATAATGGTCTAACTGGTTTTTATTAAATGTGGGGCTCTGTTTCTTGTTAGGGGCAAGTCTACATTTGCTTTGTTAATCCCTTGCAGAAGTGCCTACTGAATCCTGAAGTTTATTTTCACTGAGATCTCTGTCACACTTGAGTCTTTTTCCAGTACAAGGAATTACTGTGTTTCCCCATATGGCTCCCATATTTCTGGAGTATATTTTCATCTGTATAGCTATATATATATACACACACATATATACATACACATATACGTATATACATATATATTCTCCTACCCTCCCCCTCATTAAAGCAAACATGTGTACCATAAAATCTCTTTGTCACATAGCCAAAGCTTTCTTGCTACCTATGTCAAATGCAAAGAACATTCTGCTGTTCTCTGTGCACTTCCTATAGTGCAGCTCTGCTGCTGTGTCCATGCTCAGCTGTTTGAAATACCTGCTGGGAAAATGCTCAAGTCCCTTAAGTATTTTCAGAGAAATTAAACATCCTAACAAAAATCGGGACATCTGATTGCATAAAACGGTAAGAACTGGGGATGAGAGAAGTTCCATTTCTTCCAAGAATTTGATTCCCTACAGGAAAGCTGCAGAAAGTGACTGTTGTGCTGGAATTAGGCATCTGTGTCAGTGCTTTCTCACAACCACACATAAGGAGAGTTATCAGTTTGCCCAATAGCCTACTTAGGATGTTTTAGAAGATTTGGTTTCAGAGGATTCCTGTACCTAAGGGGAATTTCAATCAAATTTGGCCAAAAAACCTAAATCCCCATTATTTTTTCCTTTTCTTCATGTGTAGCTACTATATGTATGTGCATTTATGTTTATGTAAAGACAAAGGCAATTAATTAATTTGCACAAAACACACTGAGGGAAGATCTCATTAGAATCAAGGTAAATGATGTTCTGTAAAGTATTGGCAACATGTAAATTTGGAACTGATTTATGTCAACATTAAAGTATGTATACTTAATTAGCATTGATTTTAAAATGGAAAATGGTCCCCCAGGATACTGTAGAGCAATTCCTTATGTCTTAATTTGCAACAGATATTGCTCTAAGAAACAGATTTTAGAAGTGACCAGATTTTAGAAGAGATTTCAGGCAAAAAGAAATGTACAAATATTAAAGAGGTAGAATACACCCTGTAAGTAGGAACTGTTAGGATAAATTTCCTAGATCTCACAGAGAAAATTCTCCTTGACTTGTCTGCAGTACTTGCCAGAAATAAGAAAGGTTCTATTTCTTTTCTATCTATTCACATTCCAGGTTTTAGATAATGGATGGAGGTCTCACTCACACTAAAGATTTAATTGTGGTAATATCATGCTCAGATAAGCACTGAATGACTGGGCAGATTTACAGGGCAGACTTTGTGGCCCACATTCTGTGCTTCCTTTTCCATTTCTTAACCAGAAATTGATTCTCATGTTCAGTTTTGCAATACCTTAATCCTTCCATTTGGCATTTTTCCTGGTACATCACCCAGTGCAAATGCACAGAGCTGCAAACCTGTTCATGAGCAGAGGAGAAAACCACTGAAGTAGTGCTCAGAGCACTGAACCCCAGGAAATCGAGTTGAAGAGATGCAGGTGCTGAGAATAAGCCAAGCACAGGAATTTGAACATAGGTGTGTTTTCCAACACTGTTTCTTGCCTGTATTTCCATTACATCTTTGCATGGTAATTGGGTTAGACTGACAGTGAGAAGAACTAAAACCCTAAAACCTGAAGTTTTTATTTCGAATTGGTGACCACTATTTAAACATGACATATTTGCTTTTCTCCACAAGTAGGATTGGAGCTTTGTCAGCCACCACTCATCTCAACACATGGGAGTTGGAAGGGGGGCACAGACACTGACTGCACTAGGAGGATGAGGCTGTACAAAGTTTCCAGGCTCTGGTGAGAATTTTCTCACATAAGCAGTCCTTGGACTTCCATGGGATATAAACTCTAACTGGTCTAGGAACACATATGGCTCAGAACTGCAGGTCTCCTTGATATTTGTTTTATGTAAAGGCATTCATACACCCACAACACATATCAGGATAAAACTGTTAGGTAATATCACATATCTCTACATCACTAGAAGGAAAAGATTTTATGGATAACATAAGTGAAATACATACAGCTCTTTCCAAGAAAGGGAGCACAAGGTTATCACATACATCTGCTAACAGTAACAGATGGCAGCACTAATTGTTGTTCAGAAAGTTCATGTTGCTTTAATTTCCTCAAGGGCAGTGCATGGCCACGGACATGATGTGTTTCCATATTACTGCATTTGTGAACTGCTTAGAAAAGTGCTGCTGCTTCCCACCAAAGGTGGGGTGACCTCGAGATTTCTGCTGCAAGCAGAGAAGATGGTTAAGCTGAGGAAGAGGGGAGCTGCACCCCTGGGAGGGAGGTGGGGGCAGACAGGGAGGAAGAGGGAGGAACAGGCCTTCACCATTCAGAGCCCACAGTGTCAGCATAACAAACAGAATTTTTTTAATAGCAGAATGTGAATGGAGCAAAATGTGAGCAAGATTCAGTAATGATGCTTGATTTTTCCACATCCAATGGAGAGCAGATACAATGGTACAGATGCAGAGGGGTTGCCAAGGAAACCGACGTGTTTTGCTTCAGATGTGCAGTGAAGCACATACTCCAGACATCCATATAGCCTCATTACCACTGCATCTGAATACCTCACAGCCATTAGGAACGAATTTTACTCTCATAACACCCCTGTAGCAGTGCAGTGGTCCTTTATCCCATTTTTAAAGTAGCAAAAGCAAATAGGTTGAGCACCTGCCCAGTCATGCCAGCACTCTGTAGTCAGACCCCTGAAATCTAAACAAGAACACAGCATTTGTACCCATCATCCAGCCAGGACTGTGACTTTGGTATGGGTCAACAATAAACTACTAGGGAGGAATGTAAATGTAACAAAACCCCAGCTTGTGATACTGGTCACCAGACCATTGCCAGGGAAAGGTTCCCTGTTCATTTCCAAGGATATGCAACACTTTCTTCTCAGAATGTAGCAGGGAAACATGGATGGTAGTTCAAGGCTCTGTACTTCAGAATCAAATCAAGGTATATAAAAAATCTCAACTCATCAGCATGTTGATAATTTTATTAAAAATTCAATGGAAAGAGGAATAAGGAAACGAGCAGACATTACCCATAGAAGCCCAATATTTTACCAAGCTCTGTTCACTCTTGCCTTCAAACCAGCACAGCTCCCTGTAAGCTTGGAAGAGAAGAAAGGGGAATAGTCTTCTCAATTTAGGTAAGATGAAGGAATGGCCCAATTATAGGTAAAAAGACCATCTAATATACTACCCAGTGCTCAGGCTGTATTTTCTTTGTTCTATATTTCAATTTTCTTTTTTTGTCTATCACATGCCCAGCAAATTTTGTTCTCCTTAGAACAAAAAAAAAAACCAATTAGAACTCATTGCTCTTGTAGTAGAAATGGCTATGCTGAGACATGCATTTTTTAGATTCCTAGTGAAGAAGAAAAAGCACAGGGCTCTCAGGGCAAGCTGTGGATGACAGGAAACACACTGAAAACACAGGCTGTGGTAATGGGCTTTCAGTCCTTTTTAAGAAATCTGGAGGTAAGTAGAAAGAGCACCAGAAAGAGCTAAATAATTGTCCACAGTGGATAGAGTAGTCCATAGTGATTTCAGGCTGTATAATGGGTTCAGAGACACTGTTCTGAGTTTTGAGTGTCAGAGCCTGTCCTGAAAACCTCCAAAAGCTTGGCAACAGCCTTTCTTCAAAACGGGGAGTTTCTCTAAGCTGTGGCTCGATAGCACAAGGGGACCTGTGGCAAGGGGGAATGGCACATCCTGCCCTGCCAGTCTTTGGCTGGTTTGTCAAAGGTACTTTTTCCTTTTAGACTGTCTGGTCTGACAAAATAGGTAACCGAGCATTCATTCACTTAGATGTTTGAAGATGACATATTTGCCTTTATTAATATGGACCTAGTTTCTAGAGTCCTCAAAAGGGGAAAAATACCTAAACAGGTAATAGGTAAATACCTAAAAAGGTCTTCAAAGATCTCTACTGCCTGCTTTTGTTTAATAAACTTCTTCATCTGCTCATGAGAATTTTTTTCTCAATTTTTTCTCAAATTTAAAATATGAACAAGCTGCAAAAAGACAAATCAAAGTAAGTGTCAAGAGTACAGAATCCCATCCAATTTGCCTTTAGAAACACTGTTAAATATTTCTACCATTGAAGCTCAAGTCCAAAAACATTTCCAAGGTCTGTGATGCAGGAATTCCCAGATTTCTGCCCCCACATACTCTATTTCTTTCTAATAAAGTAACCAACACATCCTGTTGTATCAAATAGAGTTAAGGGTTTAACTGGAATCCACAGAAAATGAGGGAAGGGAGTGACTGTGACCTCTGTTTTCATTCTTACATCCTCTGCTCTGAGTATTTTCTTTTGTCAGATTAATTCAGTCTTTGCAGATTTCGGTGTTGACCTCAGGGCACCTAAGGCATGTCAGCATGGATGTTCACACTCAGAAATAGACTCGAGCCCCCAAAAAACCTACCTGAAACATTACATTTATTTTTACAATTATTTGCTCATTTAGAAATATGAGAGGAGAAGCATAACAAATCTGTACTGCTCAAAATACTGTACAAGGCAAACTGAAGACTGTGTGTTTGTCTCCTTCTGAAAAGGACTATATGGGGGTTTAGCACTCAATTACCACTCATCTAAATCTGTACTGATATTTTTAAAAAATGGCTACAGTGAATACCAGCTGACACCTATTTCGATACACTTAAGGAAATAGAAAAGACAAAAAATTTGTACAAGCAAGGACTAATTCTATCATTAACTGATTGCAAATCAGGAGCCCATGTAACTTGCAAAAAAAGAATTTGGGGCAAAAATTTGTCACAAACACAGCTGTTTGATGCATGGCATCAAAATCTAAAGACATCTTCTCCTTTGTGCCCAGAGAGCTCACTCATCCCTCACTCCCTGGTCTCTTTCAAAGAAAAGTGAGTTAGCTATGAAGGCAAGAGACGCCAACAGTAGATAAAGAAGTTGTTGTAACTACCTCAACTACACCTACAGTAATTTCTCTCATTTACCTGTAGCATTACCTGAATACAACTGATGAGCCCATCTGTCTCCAAGCCAGCAACCCCTCCAACCTAGTGAGCAGCCATTTGTCAAACCTCCCCCAGGACTGGAGACCTGCCTTTTTCCTGCTCTTATCAACTAACTATTATTGCCACTTTCATGACTGCTCAGCTGAGGTGGTGATAAATAAGACCTTGCCCTGTTCAGAGCTTTTCACTGGGAAAAAAAAATTTCTATAGCAGACAAACGTCTCCTGGCAGCCTTGACAGGCACAGAAACACCTCTAGGGCAACGTGACCGCAATCAGCATTTAGTGACCCTGAAAGCAGGAAAGTTCTTTCCAGGCTCTGTTCCTCAAGAGGCAGCTGCAGCCCCCACATCCATGGCCTTTCCTGCCTGTAGGAACCCCATTACTCAGGCACATGCCTCAGCCAGGGCCTGGCTTGGCCTTCCCTCGATGGCTGGTTGCAAGGCTGTGAAGTCTGGGGGGATGTTCCTGCACATGGGCTGAGGAAACACCAGTGTTGGGTGTGTGAGTTTCTGCATTTGAATGGGGGCATCAGGCATTGTGGGGCAGGGCTGGGGCTGGGCCATCCTCCTGTAGCCACAGCCACTGCCACTGCCCAGCTCCGGGGCTACAGCGCTACTTTGGTGATGGGTAAGGGTATCCTAGTCTTTCGGTCTGGACTGAGTGCTTGAATACAGATTGAGTACCTGTCCCTTCAAGCAAGGATCCAGATCACAGTGATGCAGCTTGTCAGTGCTTAAGTAAGGATTTTCAATTTAACAAAAACAGTGTCATTCAAACACCTGAAGTGGTTATTTATTATAAGAGAACAGATCCACGCAGATCTTTCAGACAGCTGGAAAGAATGATTGCAGAAGAGATTTCATGTTTCACTCCATAAATGTAGATGCATGTGACCAGGAGCCCTCAACACCTGCCCTCAGCATCAAGTCCAGTGATTTTGTATCTGCTGGTTTCCTGGGAGGCACTGTGATATGGAGCACACGCTCCAGAGAAGGTGAACTACAGCAGAGACTCAAAGGCTTCTGTGAGTCATGTCAGAAACAGTTTTTATTTATCAGTTGAGGACTACTCACAAGAATACTTTGATCCCTAATAAAGACCTTAGCATGGATGCTTGCATTGGGTTTAGCTTGTTTTTCCAGTACAAAAACTAAGGATATCTGTTACAGTTCCAGCCTAAGTCTCTCTGTTGTCAAGTGATGTGCCCTGTGCCCCTACCTATTTGTGAAAAGAAAACTCAGCCCACTTTGTGAAGATCTCCATGCTATAGTATCTGCAATTTCTAGGTATTTTGTTCAGATATTCAAATCAGGTTGGGCTTCTGGAACAAATTTCCCTTAAGATGCTGTTGGATACAACACTGAATATAGGCAACCTTCCAAGGAAAGCATTACTTACCCATACAAGTACAGCAATGAGCAACAAAAATGCTACAACAGCAAAATAGCCTCAAGACATCCCAGCCATTCCTAAAGCTTGGCATGTCCTGTGGACTGGTCAGGTCCCACAAACTCCTGCTTCTGTGAGGGCCAGACTGCAGCAGGACCCTCAGTCAAGCCAACTCCTGGGCTTCTGCAAGGGTCCCTCTCATAGAGGGATCAGTTTTTGCTCACAGAACAGAGTTTCATCAGGGTTTCCATGTGCTCTCTGACCCTTTTCTTATCAAAGAATATTGTGCCCAACCTGGACAGAAAAAAATCTTCAAACACTTTGACACCTGCATTGTGGTTTAAATAGGTCCACAGAGCTGGCCAAATTCAAAGATTATAAATTCTGAAATGTATTTTATCAGTAGCACACCAGTAATACTGTAGGTATTCATTATTTTATATGCAGGGTAGGGAACACACTGCTCTGTGTTCTGGCCTCTAGAAACCAAATGCCAGGAAGACCAGATGAAAGCAGACCTTTTCCATACAGTTGGCTTTGGGAGTAACTGAAAAGGTAAGAAAAAAGAGGTATTCCCTCTTCTCCCAGGATATAGGTGAATTCTCAAGTGTATGTGCAAACACACAACCTGAAAGAAGTTTTCGACATCAATATTTCAAGAGCAATGAGTGGTACCAAGAGATGTGAAATGCTGCAAGAGCACTGTCATGGAAACTGGTCATCTCTAGGTATGAAAATGCCATGACCCTGTCTCCTAAGGCTGTGGGCAGGTCCAAACAGGACAAATCACCTTTGGTTATACACATATCTAAGCTTTCAGAGGTATGTGGTATTTATGTGGTGCTTTACAAATGAGTATGAGAGGGAAGCCTACCGACATACCTCAGTGGATGAAAGGCAGAATGGACAAAATCAGAGGAAAAGAAAACATTTATGGCAGATCAAAAACAACCATTTGCAGCTTCCCAGACAAAACAGCAGTCACTGCACACCTCTAGCAAGGTCAAAAGGTGGAGAAAGCTTGACCACCCTGGGACAAGGGCTTCAGGAGGCTGAAGCAGCTGAGGATAACAACTGCTGCTTCAGACAGGATCACAGAGCTTACATCTCTTGGGAGTCTTGCAGTATTGGACACTATTTCTCAAGGATTGATCAGTGGTGTTTGAAATGTATTACATTTGTCTGGCACAGGGGGAAAAAATATCCTCAAAGATTTTAGTATGAATCAAGCCTGTATTAAAGATACTGATATAGCAGTATTTTGAAGCAAAGGTTTAAACAAATCTAGGTACATGTTCAAGAAGAAATGAAATATTGAGCATTTTCAGGCATAAAGGCATCTTAAGCAATTTGTCTTATCTATTTGGTATAAAGCACACGTTTTCATTCTCCTCTCCTAATAAAACAAACAAATGTACTTCTCCTTCAACAGTGTATTTTACAGTATATACTAAATCTTTTTACGTTTTTGACCTTCTGAGCAGAGTATGAGGCTTTTATTTGAGTTTGATGTAAAGCACCTCCAGCTCTTTACTCAAGACACCTGCATTTAATCTGTGAGTATTCTCAGAAGTTTTTTATACTCTGCAAGAGAAGGCTGCAATCATGCAACTCAGATGTGATTACCAGTCTAAATCACTCACCAGGTCAAACTTGCTTTGAAAGCCCAGATTCATCATTTGGACTTCTGAACGGAATACAATTGGTGATTTAAAACAATGAAGCAAGTCAGGAAAAACCAACTGTGACCAAAACACTCTGTCAATATTCCAGATGCACAGAGCTCCTGAAGACACTTAGTACATGTGTACATTATTGACTGCAATATAATAGAAAAACACCCAAAGGAGAATTAAAGGTACCATTAGCAGTCAAGTGTTGATAACGTGGAGCTCAGAGAAGGCTCATTTTTCTAATGAGAAGCAGTTCCCAATGTAAACATAGCTAAGAGGTAATGATGAAAACTGAGGTTTGCATGCCAAAACCCACAAATATATCCAGAGAATTCCCAATATAACTTAGCATTTAATTAACCCAATTACCCAACTTCATGTTCTAGCTGAACAAAACACTTTAGCACATTCAGGATACTCTAAGGTTACTTTAGTCTACCAAAGTTGGTGGGTGGGATCTGCTTTAATGAAGAGAGGAAAATGAAGCCAAGTGTGTTCAACATAATTTTCAGTTGAACAAATTTTCAAATACAATTGATTGAAAGCCCAAGAACTTCTTTGCAAAAGTTCTGATGGAAACTACTTTAAACTCCTATACACGAAATTACCTAAACAGTGGAGATTGCTTTTTCCTTCTTCCGCTTTTCTCCCCTTCTATCTCCATTCCCCCTATCTTCACTTTTTTATTTCTTTTTCTTTCCTCTATGTTTCCAGTGAAAAATATGGTAACAGGGATAGTTGAAGATATTGATTTTATGAGAAGATGCAGGAAGTTTTTAAAATCCTTTTTCCACAGTTCTTGTTTTAGAGAAAATGCTATTTAACCAAGGATATTAAATACATATATATATGTGTGTATATATATATATATATAAAAACATGACAGCCTTTTATTCAAGATTCTGCTAAAGCCAGGCATTAACATCCTTCTAGCAAGGAAATTATATCCAGCCTTTTAAGGTTACTTTCAAGAGATGCCATTTAACTGGGTTGCACTAGACTAGAGGGCAGTTTGTTCCCTTTGAAGAGCCTATGAACAAAAAATGCAGTCCTGCAGGTCACAATGTGCCTGCAGAGCTCCAAGGAAGGCTGAAGGAAGCTGTGCAAACTGCAGCTGGTCAAGAAATTCTGCTTTAGCAATAGCAATTCTATTATTTAATGCACATGAATTTTTTGGATCCCTCTTTTGCAGTCATTTGGCTTTTACACATCCAGGGCTGGACAGTGAAAGACAGGCACCAATACAGAGATGCTGAAGTCCAGCATATGAGCAACTCAGCTATTTTGAGGCCCACTCACCACCTATTTCTGTCAGGCAACACAGCAAGAGCAGCACAGGCACTGCCACTAACACAATTAATATCTTCAGAGCCTTACTTCAAGGCAACCCCTCCAAGCAGAGGAAGGGGCACCAGGCCTGGTCACACAGGATGCTTCTAGACCTGTTCATGTGGATGTTGTACAGGGGAATGTCAGACTCCTGAAGAGAAACATAAGGTGACTGAGAGAGCCATTGTGGAAAGCAGACAAACATCAAGATGGTTTGGGCTTTTAGGGAAAGGGCATAAACAGTATCAGCTCTTGAAGGCCAGAAGAGAAGGGGAAATTTTGCTTCAGCCTGGAGGAGGATGGTTCTATTTTCAACAGTATTTCACAAGTACTTTCTTTCTCCTTCCTCTGAATTTTAACCTTGGCTAATTTAGGCTATGTTAGTGATGCCTGTAGTCCCTTTTTGACAGCACCTCTCTTTCATTCACATCCAATAAACAGTAACATCTCCAAAAAGAAGAAACTGATGTACAATTTTAAATACTTGTTAAGTTTCTACTGAGGTCATGAGTTTTAACTTGGCCAGACCCTGACAGAAGCATAGCTGTGCTACTGCAGCAATCTGATCTGGACCCCCCACAACATCACAAAAGCTTTCACATATGACAGATCCTACAAAGCACCAAGGTAGGACAAATCCCTTTCTCCTCGGTATTACTTGGGTGCTAACCGTGACCAGGATGAACTGTACTGCTTTTATGACAATATTCATCTTCTCAGATCTACTGTTATAACCACGGGAACAGAAGGCAGGCAGATTAGATGATTCTAGAAATGTGCACTGTTACTGTTCCTGTTTAGTGCCATTTCAGCAAGCACAGGTGACTAATTCAGATAACATCTGTGAAATACTGACCCCAAAAGAGTCACTTTTGGGATCACTGGTAGTAACTGCATTTAGTCTTCCTCAGAATAGAACAAGAACACCAATGAAGTTTTATCATTTTATTTATCTCAGTAAAGTCCTCTTAAAACATATTACAATATAATATTAACAGAGGCAAGTGTCTAAACAGTATTTTTAAAACAAGGTAATATTTCAAAGTAGGAAATTTCATAAAAAGCACCACTTGAAACTAGTGTAATTTTCACAGTGTACTGCAATCTGCTGAGACAGAGGAACATCCATAATACTAAAATAGACTTCACATATTCTTCCCAGTTTTGACTTCACAGAAAGCATAAAAAATTTGCATAGGTAATAAATATATTCAGGTAAAACCCTTGAACTTGCAAAACGTTTCCCAATACAAAACAATGCAGGTTTTTGTAAGCCAAATCTTTTTTCCTCTTGTATGAGCAGCACTATATAACCTAAATTATTTTCGTCCTGTAATGGTCAAGTTTTCTATAGCAACATGTTGCCCATTATCTGCATAATGCAGTGAAATAACCACCTGCTTTCCTGTTATGTGTTAACTCAAACTCTTTCTGTACAGCTAGATTCTACCAGTCTCATACTCACTCTGCTACCTTGTGAATACCTCCTTTGGAAACACCCTCTGGCAGAAGAGATTGAAGAGTCTGTCTCCTGCTATTTGAACCATATTCATGAATTTGGTATCAAAAGATGCAAAAGAAAAAATTTTAAATGAATTCTGTAATTCACAGTATTATATTGTGCTATTAACAGAAAGAAACCATATGGAAAAATTAATTAAAAAGTTCAAAAGTTGTAAATATAATTAATAAGACACCTGTCAATAAAACATGCAATTTATTAGAGCAAATGGGATAAGTGCCAAAAAAGTAGCATTCATTGTGCATCAATTCCTCTTGAACTTTCCCTTACTCAAGATCAGAGTGCACCACTTAATGTTGCATGGTATGAGGCAATATATATCGTTTCCATAGATGCAAAGGCTATATACTATGCCATTAATTAGGCTATCATAAATCCATACTGACTGCAACATACTCACTCCAAATTCCTGTTGCTATAACCAAGGTCAGTGAGCATCCTGAACTACAGATTCAGGCTTTTCTTTTTTTGAAAGGGAGAGATGCATAAGAGGCTCAAATAACCGGCCTTTTCTTGCTTGAAATAAGGCTAAGCTTGCTATAAATTGCAATGAATAATACATGTTGGATAAGACACTTTTTTCATTATCTGAGTGCCTTATCAGAGACGATGAGTAAAACATTATTAGATGCATTATCACTACCAAATGGATGCAAAACACTGTGTTTCTGCCACTGTGCATCAAAAGATTTTCTCTGAATTTAAGGGAAATTCTGAGCACTCCCCACAGAATCCTCCAAAAAGTTTTACTACATTGAAGAATTTATTCTTGGAACCTCTCTTAACTGTAAATGTCCACTTGTACCTTCCTTGTAGTTCCTGTATCCTTTAATAATGGTGCATTTAAATGCAAGTGCCACCAACATGCATAATACAGGATTGGAGCTTAATTCTCTTCCCTGTTTAAGTAACTCCACTGATCTCACAATCTCACTCAAACAAAGCATATTCATACAAATCATGCCATTAGATTTGCTATATGCTATATATATGCAAATGTTTATTATAGTCAAGTAACATTGGCACTTTGCTAAAGATGTACCAGATTATTTCTAACACCAGATTCTGAACTCTGCTACACAGGTTTAAATCTAGAATGAGTTTTAAGTTGTCATACTGAAGAGCGACAGCCTTCAACAGAAGTGCATAGCACAAACCAACAAAGAGAAACAAGGGATTCTGTTTGTGAGAAAGTGACTTTCTTAACTTCCTCTATAACAATAACATTATCACATAATTTCTACCTTTCTCTAACATTGTCTTCTCCTGAACTCTTACCATAGAAATACCCAGGTCTATTCTCTGCAGAGTTTCTCTTACATCACATGCATCCTTCTACACAAAGCAGAATGGATATGTCAGAAAAACTTTAACTCCTGTGCAATTTCATCTTTGTTCAGTCTCAGTAGACTCCAAGAGTGAAGTACCCAGAAAAACTGCTCTGCTCCCAGCTAATTGAGCTCTTCTGTACACAATAGATACAAGTGTTCATTCCAAAAATCTTTCTCTGCCACTACAAAATGTCTTCTGTAATGATAACCATATTCTGCAAATGTTGAACACCTTCAATAATAGTTTTAATTCGTCCTTGCTGATGGCCTTGTGAGAACAAATGAGACCCTGGCTACTCACAGGCACTGAGACCTGACACAGACAGACTTTGGGGACACCAGGATTACTGGTTTGTGTACTTATGCTGGCTGCAACACAACACCCAGTGAGGTGTCCTGTGACAGACTGCTTGGACTTTGCAGCTGAAAGCAAGAAAAACTACCGCTCTCTGTTTGGAGCAGGAGAACAGTTTGTCCAAAGCCTGAGTCTTTGAGCATATCCTTGAAGAAAAAAAAGATGATGGAAAGATAACTTCAGGTGTTAAAGACACAGTTACAATGTTACAGGTTAAAACAACCACCAGATAGAACTCTTGCACTTGGGATCATTCTATTACAGAAAATTACAGGAGGTGACTATACAGCAAAAACATTGGAACAAACCCCAAAACAGATGAAGAACACAGCAATGTATATATATTTTAGATATACATACTCTTATATGTACATCTAATACAGACACATTAAAGTTATATTGTGCATAATCTTTCTTTTCAGTAGGGTTGATGTAAGGCAGCCTACAAGTGCATTGTTCATGTCCCTCTTCCATAGTTACATACATGACACAAACATCTGTCCTGTTGTAGGAATGCTGAAAGAAAGCTGGAAAGAGATGTGACAAGGCATGTCATTTACTCCTAACAAAAGAAATTAGAAAGGAGAGGGATGCAGCATTTGTAGAGGACAAAGGAGAAAATGGGAGAAAACAGTCTACATAGATAAGCAAAAGACAGAATAGTTTGATGAAAGACCTGGAAGAAGATAAAATTTAGTGTTAATGAATACACCATTTCCTTGAATTAACTGACTGATTTAACAACAACAACAAAAAAATCCTTTTCATTTTAAGTACCTGTTCAGCAAAATAGAGTTGTGAATAATGTTTCTTTTTGGTCATAAAAATATTTTGCTGTTTAAAAGAAATGGAAAAAAAATGGCTTAATTTTCTAAAGTATGATTTTCAATGCATTCTTTTAGTACTTGCTTCTTTTTGCCTATATAGTATTTTTTCTTAGAATAAACTTCCTTCCTTCTCATTCTGCAAATTTTCACTGGCAAAACTAAAAACAGGGAAAAGCCTTCCCAAATTACTTAAACACAGATTATTTCCAAATGAAATTATAGCAGTCATTAGTTCCACTGTTTCTGTTGTAAAAACAATGTTCTATTTTTGACCCTGTCCATTTCTGTAATATTAATCATGTATACTCCAGTGTTGTGCTATTATCACCTCTGGTTTGAGGCACATTCTCTCCATTTATAGAAAGCACAACATTTTGTAAGATGTAGACAAATTAGCCCCAAAGTACATTTAGTCTTTTTATTAGCCTGTTGCATGAAAAAAATGAAAGCAGATTTCAATTATTTGGCTGTGCTGCTTCCAGTTACAGTACTAAAAGCTATTTACCCTCACATGCAATTTTTTGTGGTCCAGAAGTAATCAATTTTAAGAGACTGCTTTATTAAAATTGTGAGACCTTGATCTGAATTCAGTGTTCCCCTGCCTGAAGAGGGTAAGAGAATCAAAATCTTGGAACACCAAAGCTCTTGTTTTCTTTAAATATTGATCATTCAATTCAGATTATATTTAAATATTCCCAAAATTGGGAGCATTTTGGTGGGATGATCTGCTCAAGTCAACACAGTATAGTGTCAAATATGTATAGAATCAGAGTAGAATCCAAATACAATTTAAACCCCAATTTTGTGCTAACTTCACTGCACAGAAATTAAGATGAAATCCATAGAATAGATACACTGGTTCCATGTTCATGAGTGATTTGATTGATCCTTCCACGCACACAGTCAAGAGAAACTGATATCAACGTCCCATTATGAACTTCAAAAGATGCACGGAGGGACACGCTGGTCCATATGCTTCCCTCTGGCATCTGACCTCCAATCTGCTGAGCAATTGCTGTGGGTTGCATGTGATCCATGGTCAACTGATTGAGAGTCACTTTGAGCACATTACATGAATGGATCAGCTTTAAGTTAAATGCAAGGCTGGCAACTCCCTTTTCAGTGAAAATGAAATACTTCTGAGCAAGCTGGCCAGAAGAAACCAGCTGTATCTTCTTCTCATTGGATGAGACCTGAGTGAAATCCAGTAGCTTGTTTCTCACAGCTCCAGTAGGCAGACCTGTAACAGAAACTGTGGCTGATATGGCACTAGAAACTGCTGAAGGGATCCAGATGAGGCTAAACATGCTAATCCCAGAACTATCTCCAAAATACCGAACATTACACTGTGCAGGAGAAAGTATCTCAAAGCTAACCAGATCTCCAGCACCAACCTTCGTGGCCCAAGAAGCAGATATCGATGTGTCTCTGTAATTTACCCCAGATTTAAATACATTCATTAATTCTCTGTTGGTACCATTCCTATTGATATAAGAAATTAAGGAGAAGCCCTCCCGAACACATATATGACCCATGGAATACAATGCTTGGTGAAACACAAATTGGACAACACCAGTTTCAGTGAACTTTATAGCTCTGCCATCATGAGATAAACTTAGCATATAAGGGTCAGAAACAGAAATTATTTTAAAGGTAGGTCGATAGTTGGTCTGGTAATGCATTGCTGTTGACATCTGTGCACTAAGTGCCACAGCGCCTGTGTCGTGGGACAACCAAAATAAACTGAGTGGGGTATTAAGATCATAAATATTTAAATCTTTGCTTTGATTGCAGAATTGATTGGGGCTCCTCAAATACACAGAAAGAGTTTGGCTGGGCTCCACTTCAGCAGCGCTGCTTAAACTGGTGCTCTGGAAATACTTTCCTTCTGGCTGTTCAATCCGAACACCACTCAGTTCGTAGCCTTCCTCGCTGCCATTAAGCTTTAAGGAAAGTTGCAAAAAATTCCTGCAGTTGTGCTTTAGTGCAAAATTTAGGTCTATCCACAACAGGCCGTGTTGCCTGAATACCAGGCTGCTGTCTTCAATGGATAGGATTTCACAGGGGAGCTTTCCCTTGATCTTCAAGTTCAAGCCAGAGTAGACCTGAGAGATGCCAGTCTTGACAGAGGGCAGAATGATGTTTGCAGCCCAGGCCTCTGAGAGCTTGTTTTCACTGCTTGCTGAACAAACTGTGTCACTGACAGTGGAACAAGGCACAGCCACCCCTCCATCTTCACATTTTAAGCATGCTTGGCATTCCTGCAGTTCCTTATTAAAGTAATACTCCTCTCCACACATTCCCAAAGCTGCATCTTTCTCAGCAATTCCAAGGCATCGGAAACCACCTGTTCACAGGAAATGGACTATTTTTACTGTCATACCTTTAAAATATTAAAATAAGAACTCTACAGCTTCACGCATCAAGTATCTTTGAGAATATATCTAATTATAAGGGAGAAAACAGAAGACAGTTATGTTAGTGATGACAGTGATGTTAGATCACTTTGTGCTATTAAAGGAATCTTGGTAGCTAACAGGAAATATTACACATAACTCACCTTCTCCAAGCCAAGTACGATGGTTTAGAGCGAAAATGAAGCTACTTAGGGGCAATTCTAACCAAAACCTGTAACATATCAGGTACAATGATATTGCTCCAAAGACTCTCTCTTCTCTCCCTGAGGTAAAAGAGGTGACTGCTGCACTGAGCAGCTAAGATACTTTCAACTAACGGAGAGTTCCCTACACAGAAAGAAATGTGCACTGCCCAGCCATGCCACAGGGCAGCTCTGCTGTCTCTGTGATTGTTAAAGCAGTGCTTTGCAACCCAAGGGACAGGGACCCTGGGCATTCACTCTGTGTACAGTTTTTAAAGAACCTGCAAGAGACAAACAGGAAAACTGAAACTGTACACAGCAGACTTGAAATCATTATGCAGCAGTCCACACATTTAAAAAGTGGAAAACTGCTGCCCCAAGATACAGGACACCAGTGGTTGTGATCAGCTAAAATAAAACACTGCGGCAAACAGTAAGGAGAATATCTATGTATGCCATTTGAAATTACTTTGTTTGACATAAAGAAATTTTGTGCTGTTAAATGGTACACCATGACCTCAGTGGATCAAAGAATGCACACCCAAAAAACAGGTTTTAAAAACAGCCTGTAATTTTCTATGGCAATTTTCCAAGAGCACCACCAGCTGCCAGTGCTTCCAGCTGGAGCAACCAGAACCCAAAACCTTTGTGCATGGAGATTTGGGGATCTAAATCAACACACAAACTCTGAGGCATCCTAAAGAATAACCACCCACAGTTTGTCCTTCAAAATTTAATGAGTCATGCACTTGCTTATGCTTTTTTACCACTGTAATCAAAACTCAGTAATCATCTTTCTATAGATCTTCTTAAATATGTTTTACTATCTAAATTCTGTGTTGTACCTTTGCATTATTTAACTGGAAACTCCCTATACCTAGGCTGGGATTTGCTCTAAGACTGGGATCACAAGTGTTTGACATGGATCCCAACAAGCTGTATTTTTCCATTGCTAGCCCAGGATGGGCAGACAGAAAAGTTTGCCACACATGCTGCAAACTGCAAGATAGAGCAATACACAAGCACCTGGCCCACAGGGGAGGTCAGAATGCTGGCTAGAAATCACTCCTGATGCTACATTATTCAGCAGAGAACACCAGACACTGCATTAATTGACACAGGCTTCATATATTGACCCTCATATCACTTAGTCTATTTACACTTCATTCACTTAAACAATGATTCTCCACTAACACTGATATGTTGAACTGCACAACTTGTGAGAATATTCTTTCTAAGACCAGGTACCATCTTCTCAAAAGAGTTCACTGCAGAACAGTAAGATTTTTTCCATCTGAAAAAAGTCAAGAGAAACTTAACACTGTTCCCCTCTGAAAGCATCTCTTTTTTTTTTTCTTATGAGAAACAAAAGCCAAATAAGTAAGATCACATTTTTTCAACTAAAAACATTCTAGAGGGAATACAGAAAAGAAGTCCCACACAAACTTTCCCTTTGAAATCAGTTTTAAGGATTATGTATGTGCTCACACGACACTTCTTAAAGACTTCTACTTCTCATATCAGTAGCTCCACCATCACTGAGAAATACTGGATTAACTGATACTGAGCACAAGAATACATCTGGTTCACATGGCAGAGAAGATTTTCATAGTGCCTTGAAACACTTCTTATGCTATTCCCTTCTTTAAAATATTTCAATGTACATTAGAGTATTTATAAATATCAAGTTTTACAAATACTTGTGGTGGCTACGTGCACCAATTTGCTGCCTAGTCTTTTATTGGTTAGATCTGCAGCAGGTGTTCCCCCTGCATGTATTTCAAACAGGTGACTTCAAAGCAGCACACAGGCTGCTTTTTACTGTGGCCACCACAGCAAGAACAGCACCCTGCCCTTTGCCCAGAAGAGGTCAAGCAGCAAATGACAGCCAAACATCAGAAAGCCAGCACAGCAGCATGCTGTGACTGCTTCCTACTGCTCTTTACCACTTACAACCTCTGTACCTCTTCCTGCCTGTTTGCTCTGGGCACTGCTGCACCTGGTTTCACAGTGAGCAGCCCAGCTGTACTGAACCTGGTTTTGTGAAATCGAGTCTTTCTGCAGCACATTCTCCAGCCCTTGCCTCATGGAGGCCAGGCAATTGCAAGGCAATTACAGTAAGCCATGCATGTATTTTACTGCTGCTACTATTCATAACTTCCAGATGCAAAGGTTACTTTCGAACAGATTAAGTATGGAAGTCCTTCTCTTTTTAAACCTTCTACATCAAGTGTGGATCATCACATATCAATGTGGTTAATTACAAATCAGGGCTATCCCTCTAGGTTCTCATTCCTCTTCCCCCTGCATCCCACAGTAAGTTCTACAGTAAGTCCTCTTTATTTTGTATGGCATTCCAGGGAAAGTGCCCTTGGTGGATTCTATTTATTGGACAAACCGTCTGACCACTCTCCCACAGTTATTTAAGAAGGAAATGATGCACTGAACTCCATTTTCAGCTGTTATGAACCTTGATGACCAGCCTTTACTCAAATAACCTAACAACTCTCATCCCACAAAAAGCAAGAAAAAGCAGCAGGGGAAGAAGGTATGATGTAAAGGAAAGTGGAAGGGTGTAGAAAGAGAGACTCCCAGTTACATGTTTCCTTACTGTTAAGTGCTCTGTCTCCCCTCGCACTGTACATCGAACATGAGTTGCTACAGATGCAACAACCTTTGCGTGCAGCTCAAGGAACCACATTCAACATCTGGAACTCATATGTCACATCACATCCCCTTCTTCCCTTCATTACCCAAAGCAGACATTCAGTTTCAGCCTTTCTTTTGACACTTTAATCACACTTGTATAAGATAATGAGCTACCATGAACAGACAGGCTGAAAGTAGCAGTCATCTCTAATAAAAAATAAAAGGAACACTCTCTCTTCCATGACAGATAGGAACAACATAGACAGGACATTGATTCCCATTCAGGTGATGGGAAATGACTTGCTTTCACATATCTACAACCCACCATTACAACTGGGAGAAGAGGAAGAAAGGGAGGATTCCTTTCCTTTCAAATAATTTGCTACTGCCTTTCTGTGGTCTGACACACCATCACTACCCATCTGTTTCTTGGCAGTATTTTGCCCTCACTTTCCTCCAGCGATTGTATAGACCCTCTCTTGGTCTGGTTCCCCTTCCCTTCACAGAAACCACTGAATAAATTCACTACAGCATTCCCTCTTCTAAGCCACAGACTAGAGCAATACCAAATGACTACCACATTGGTGGCTCTCCTTTCCTCGGGCTGAGCCCGTGTGGGCTTCCATCCAAAAAACCACCAACTCAACCAAACCCAATGTCTCACTAAAGAAGAGACAAAGCCTTACGCCTTTCCAAAGCTCTAACTCAAATTTTGTGCCCTAAGCTGTCTCACCTCCAACTGTCCACCACTAAGACTCTGTAAGTGTCTTTTTCTTATTGAAGACTGATGGTACCTCATCTACGGCATTTACCACATAAGGCAACACCAACTGCTTTCTTCCTCTAGTCATTTCCAGTTTCCTGTGGTGTCTGTAGTAACACCATCCAAACCAACACAGTTCCTGCCCAGAGGAAATAAGGATAAGAAAACCCACACCCTCTTTTAACTCTTTCCTAGGGACCAATTCCCTCCCACTTTTTTCTCCACCAGTGGCTGGGTAGAAAAGGTACAAAATCACTCATAACCAGCTGAAAACAGCCCTTGACCCTCAGAGGGGCCACCCTGTTCTTACAAGTTAGAAGCCTGGAGGAGGAAAAACATAGAACCTAACGAAGCCCTTTCTCAGTTGTTTGACTGTGAGACTTCAGGTAAAGGTCAAACTAGTGAAATGCTCTGATTCATCACAGTTCCTTTCAAGGTTTTTTGGATGACCAAAAATTAGACCAATAGAAAGAAACCCTGTACCCAGATACAATTTGCTCAGTATGTCTATTAATTTTGCTCTTTTGTGTCTGATTGCCATGAGAATGTAATGAAGTAATGAAGTCTGCAGAGCAAAACACCAGACAGATCTGTTCTTAAATGTCTGAAAAATTTCCCCAGGTGTCCTCAAATGATGGAAACTGTTGATCTTTCCTCAGTATTTGACAATATTGTTGCTAAAGGAGAGTAAGATTCATGAAGGGAGGTCTTATAAGAGCCTTCATTACATCAAATCAGATATCTACCCCAGTGCCGCAGAAGGAAAATAACAACAATTTTTCTCCATTAGGAATAATATCTTTGATTTTGGCCCTATTTGCACCAACATAAACAAGAAGAAAGTCAGGTCATCAGAGAAAATTAAAACCAAAGCATATAAACCCCCACAAAAATAAGTTAAAAGGGACCATCCAATGCTTCTAGCAGATATTAATGCCCTATATAGCCCACTGTCCACAAGAACTGCTATCAACTTACAGATTAGTGTTTTTCAACCCCTTTGATTCCAGCAAGCTCTGCATGTCACTATTCACTAATATACAAGCCTGAGTCCCTATTTCTTTAGCCTGTTCCTGAAGATCTAATTATCCTCATTCTTTAATTATCAGAGAATATAACTCACCTGGAGTATTGAGACATTTTATCCTCTCACCACAAATGCTTGGAGATTCAGTGCATTCATCTCTGTCCTGCAAATCACAAGAATCACATTGAAACACTTTAACATGACAACTTCTAACACAGGCATTTCAGGCTCTGTGACATCTACCTGTCAGTAATAGGTGTATGCAGGGATGGAGAAGGGGTTGATCCCATAAGTATGTTAGAGAAAGACACTTTTTATTTGGATTTGTTAGCTGTTTTAACCAGGTATCAAAAAAGACTGTGTGGTGTCCACAGAAAGCAAGGAGTGTGCAGACGAGATGAATGTAGGGGTTGCACAAGTAGCACTCATTATGATGCACATCCCCAAGCTGTGCATCAATCAATTCATCTTAAGGACATTGCAACAATCGAGACAGTGTTAGGAAAGGCTTTTAAGGACGTTTAGTCTGGGAGGAAGGTGCTAACCAAAACACACATGTAAAGTAAATGAGAAAGTAGTATTCCCTGTAAACGAGCCCTCCTTTCACCCTACAGCAGGCAGAGGGGAAAGAAAAAGAGGCTACATTTGCATTTAAATGCTAGCATTAAAGAAAACTGAGACTAGCAGAGAGGGAACTGGACAGACACTTCCAGGTTCTCAGTATCTTGGGCTTAGGGCAACAGCTGGTTGGGCTCATGTTAAGCTAAGAATTGGGGGCAACATTTAGCAAAGAAGATACGCTTTAAATATCAAGTTACCCTTTTATCTTAGGACTTCTAAATGTCAGAAAGTGAACAAAGAACCATCTTATTTTGCTTAAATGCTGGTTTTGTATTGTATAATAAAGTGTATTTTATAATAAAACATATTTAATAATAAAAGTATCCACATTCTATATTTGTGTTTTATATTGTTTTAACTGCCAACGTTTGTTTCCAAACTTATAAATAAATGTCTGAATGCTTAGTAAAGCTTTCCTCTGCTTTTCAGCGATGTCTAGAAGTTCCTGTAGAGCGAAATGGGATTAAATAAACAAATTTAGCATGCATAAGTCTAAATGTTTTAGGATGTCTTTTCCTACCACGATAAAAATAATTGAAGTCCTGCCAGCTGTCAGGTTTGGGAAAGAGTCACACCCAACAGGCACAAACTCGTGCCTCATTTAGAGTAGAAAATGCTAAAGAGAAATCCACAAAAAAAACCAAAAACCTGGCAGACTTGGAAGTGTCACAGACCCATTCAGTAAAACACATGCTCCAAACTGGATTTGTCTAGCTCTCCAAGTAGTTATTTCCAGAATATTATCCCAGTATGTCGAACACAATGCTTCATAAGCAGTAACTGAAAGATACAGAATGATGTTTCACCTGGCAAATGCGATCAGAGTTTGCAGAGCACTCAGCCATTTGGAAAAAACCAGCAGGACACAATGTGCATTTTTCACATTGTGAAGGTGTCTTTTGGAAATTGCAAAATTCATCACTTGCACAAAGGCCACAGTCCAGCAAAGATTCCCCAACACTAATCACTTTTGCATCCACTTCTACTTTATGCACAGAGTATGACTTCTGGAGATGATTTCTGACCTGGTTCTGAAGTCCATGAAGATGACTTTCAAAATAATTTTGAATATCTTCTTGTAAACTCTGAAATGACATTTTTTTCACTGTATCAAAAAGCATGCCATATTGGACTTTGATCAGATCCATTTGCTCATACATTTTTCTTTGCTGTTCAAGAATTTCCCGTTGCTGGCTAACCAACATGTGCTGCTGTTCAGCAAGTTTTTGCTGCAAATCAACAATGATCTGCTGTTGGCTTTTTAGCATTTCAGTGAATTTCTCATGCCCTTTTGCAAGGTGCAGTTGTAGTATTAAGGCATCTTCAGATGGAACTTCATTTTCTCCTGAAATACAAATGATCAATTATTGTCCAAACTTGTTGTATTATCTCTTCAAAAGCATTCCAGTTTTAGGAAGTTAATGAAAAGTCTCACTGAATTCAAGTCATTATTATAAGGTCAGTTCCTTCACTATCTTTGTAGCCCTTCATGGGACCACAAGGTCTTCAACATTTGCCCCTGCTTCAGGGCATAAATTAATCATCACATCAATAACAGATTCATCATTCCTATGTACATGTTCAAACACAGTAAAGAGTAAATGGCCAGTTTTCACTGTAGAAGTGATAAAATGAGGTGATAAAACTTGCTGTGAATACTAAGCTATTAAGGGTAGTAAAAGTAAGGGTCAATTGCAAAGAGCTGCAAAAGGAGTCTATGATACTCAACAAAATGACAAAAAATAAGTTCAAAGGAGATAAAGGCAAAATGAGGTTCCCACTGAACAAAAAATCTAAGTTCTTTTAGATCAAATGTCATACTTGCAGATTATTATTACCCCTTGGAAACAATCTTGAAGTAATATATCTAGATATAGAAGTTGGCCTACAGAGCCATGTAATCACCAGTTCAGTACCCAACAGAGATCAGAAAGTCAAATAAAATGCTAGGATTAATTAGAATAAGAATGCATAACAGAAGATAATACACATCAGGACATTACATTAATCAATAGAGCATCTTAATACGGCATGCAGTCCTGGTTCCCCATCTCAAAACAGAGTACAGAAGAACTCAAAAGCTCACAAAAAGGGCAGCAAGGAAAAGCTAATGTATGATACTGCTGCAATATAAGAAAGTCAGTAAGACTTTTCAGGATCAGGAAAAAAAAAAAAGAAACCAAACAACTGTCCTAAATTACAGGTATCCTAAAGCAAATGAACTCTTGACTCTTCACTTTTTCTTCCAATACAAGAATTAAGGGACATGAAATAAAGGCAGTGGTTCCATACATACTAAAACTTCAAAATTCCATCAGATTCAGGAAATCTAAGCAACAAACTGTTGGAGCTGAGAAAATTATCTAGGAAAATATCATGCCACACTTTGTACAGGATCTGCTACTGGGCACTGCCTGGGAGAGAATCCTGAATCCATACAATCACTCATCTGTTCTTATGCAGCAGTGATTTTTATTTTTATTCTTGTAAGTGCAGAACATCAAGGATGACACAACTAAAAAAGACCACGGCCAGTTCCTGTTTATGGTTCCCAAAGTATTTCACTCTTTGGTTACTTCTATTCACAGCATAAGGCACACATTAATTTTTATTTTTTAGTATTAACCTAAAAATTAAGGTAGTTTGCAGTGTACTGGATTTGAGAAAACAGAGACCAGAATAAGACAAGAACATCCAGTTCCTGTGAATTCCTTATTTTGGGATGCCAGTCTCATCTGAAGTAAGGTGCACTCACAGTGCTGCTGAGAAACAGGACAATGGGCTCATCTGATTCGAAATGGGAGTTTGCATGCCAACATCTTCACCTGGCCAAGACAAGCAGTGGTTCAGCTGCAGTTGGCAGGAGTCTTCCAGATAGTAGGTGGGGTGCCATGGATACTGGCTGGAAAGATGATGATGTTTGTGTAACGGGCTGTGCTGGCTCTGACAGGCAGCTGGTGGAGACTGACAGTCACCTGCCTCATGCACATGAGCCTGCAAACACAGACACCGTGCTGGGAGTCAGCTCAAGCCCCTGGTACTGGCCTGTACCTCGGAGGGCTGGTATCAGGCATGGCCTTCAGCAAGCATTTGAGTAGACAGCACCTCCTACGAATGGGGCTTTGGAACAGGTTGAGCAACAGACCATTCAGTTCACCAAAACACAGTTTTCTCCAGCAGATTAACTAGACCAGAGATATTTTAATTACTAAAGAATCACTGCAAATCTACTCATGTATTGTCACAGAGCTGGTTGACATAGGCTGAGGCGTGCCATCAGTGGAAGGTGGTAGAACACAGGTAGAAAAATGGCCTTAGGGTCACCTAGACAGCATATTGCAGGTCCACTGCTGTCTGAGGAGAGGTCAATGGCAAAGAAATAGCCCATTCTGCTGGTCTTAGTGATGTGCTGAAATGGTAACTTGACAGAAAAGTTCCCCTAAAAACGAAGACAGAAACAGTCACTGGCCTGTCTTTTCTTGAATCATTGAATGGCTTGGCTTGGAAGGGACCTTACAGTTCATCCAGTTTAAATCCCCCTGGCACAGGCAGGGACACCCTGCACTAGACCAGATTGCTCAGAGCCCTATCCAACCTGGCCTTGAACACTTCCAGGAATGGGACATCCACAGCTTCTCTGGACAACCTGTTCAGTGCCTCAACACCCTCACAGTAAAGAATTGCTTCCTAATAACTCATCTAAACCTACTCTCTTTCAGTTGGAAGCCATTCTCCCTTGTCATGGACATTACATGCTGCTTGAGTTGCAGCTCTCTCCAGACAACTGTAAATGCATTTCCCCTAATTAGAGATCTGATTATCACGTTTTGTAGTTCTGCTTATTTTAGTAGACAAGCCATGCTGGAATTGCTATACAAATAATGCTCCTTTGCAAGACTTACGACTCCAGCTGCAAATGGCGATTGAACAAGGATGTGCACTGCTGCAGGAAACCCACTGACTTGTGTTCAAAAGAAGGTCTCAGGGAAACACAGAGAATGTTAGAGGTTGCAAGCACAGCGAATTACTGGATGCTTGCCTATACACTGACTTGAAGGAAACCAAAGACACTCAACATGGCTTATTTTTTTGTTCCTGACGCCAAATACATGGAATTTCTGCTAGATGTTGATGAATCCAGTATGCTGTTCTTCCCATCCGAGAAGAGAAAGCTGCCTTATGAAGGTCTGGGTCGGGTCCAGTCTTTGGAATGGGCAAAACATGTATATATCTCCTTTGTTCAGTGTGGACAGAAATATGTCTACAGCAAGACTCGTCCACACCAACTGCAGCAGTGGCACAAGGCAACAGCAGTGAGAGGGCAGAACTTCTGAGGATGCAGTTGTCCTCATCTGAAAACTCACACAGAAGCCTGTGTATTACCACAGGTGTGCTTCCATGCCAACAGTGCCTTCTATGAAAATACGTGGTTTAATGCTGTACACTGCTTTCTCTCCAATATACAGGACACTTCTCTCTGCCACAGGAAGATGAATGCACAAATCTATGACCACCAGTGCCCATAATGCATTCTTGATGCTTTCAAGGGTTTTGTTAAGAGAAACTTCTAACCACACTTCTGCTCCTCCAAGACTTCACCCAGCATCAAGCCTGCAAATAATATAAAATTGTAAGAGTGAACTCTGAGTTGAGTCTCCAAGCTCCCCAACATCTTCACCCTCTGACTCTTTAGCTTTATTTCCTCTGACCCGCATCAGAGGAGACAGAGAATCTAAACCTAAGGCCCAGGAGATAAAAGGTTCACGTAACTCACCATGTTAGCTCTAAGTGCTGATGGTACCGGAGGCTGGGCAGCACAGACTGATCCAAGACAGCCAAAGAATAAGCAGATGTTTGGAGAAAGAGGTCATGCTGAGCTGGATGCTCTTTGTAAGAGTTCAACTGAGATACAGCATGTCTGTTTTCAGCACTATCCAAAAGTATTACTCTTTTCTGTACATGCAGAAAGCCCTTACAATTTGCCAAGGCTTGTATTACACAGAGAAGATTTTTGGTATGGCCAAAGAAAATGCAAATATCCTGGGTTCTTCAGCAAAACAGAGGCATGGCATTTATGATGATAGAAGAAGAGTATGCACAGAAGCACAGAAAATGGAGGCTTCTCTATTTTCTGTCCACCTTTGGCCACGGAACATACCGAGGTTCTGTAAGACATCTGGGGACAATATCAGGCTAGATGAAGGTAGACAGTGTCACTGCACTAGGCACGGGGAGGCTTGACTGTCAGCCCTGGGACTGGAATCACCAAGCACAGGAGTCTCCTCTAGAGGAGGTCACTTCACTAAGAAGACCTTGATAACTTGTAGGGTTGGCATGGGCTCTGGTGTCTGAAGCAGGCACAACGCTCATATTTGCCACACGGATGTCACAATTACCTTCTTCATACTTTCCATTAGCTTTTACATCAACGAGAAATAAACCCCCCTTTCTCATATATTTTATATCTTTCAGACAAGGCATTAAACCAGAACCTGAACTGCTTTGTGGTTATTAAAGACCTGCTCTTCATGTTGGTAAATTCACAAATCCTAGGCAATTAGATACACCTTCTGCTGACCTGTGAGTATAACCATAGACATACCTGGCTTCCTACATGCATACTGAATTCACCAGAGCTGAGCTCCTCAACAAACAGGCAAGTGTTCCCAATGATGTACTGTAAGAGAGGCTTTACATTTTTTTTTCACCCTGGCTATTACAGCAAGACAGTTTGGCAGCAGTAGCAAGTTTCTTACCAATGGCATCAGTCTGTTTAACCTGGGTGTGGAACATACATCCACCCCACGGAAGCCTTTTACGATGTTGCTATAAATTAAAAACACCAGAAATACCAGACTGTGAAGAGATAGACAGTTAGAGATTTTACACTTGCTTAAAAACAGGACTAAAAAAGATTTTTTTCATCAGCTCTAGGTCTCCTATGTGCACGTGTGTGGAGGGAGATGAAGGGGAGCAGAGAGGGAAGCCAGGGCAGCAATTCCCCCACACATAGTGAAGACAAGTGCCAGAGTTTCTTCCTGACTCCCCCAAAGCAAGGAGGTCTGGTGCAGTCGCTGTGTCCGGGCTCCGATAGTGCCGAAGCCCCCCGGCTCAGCAGACACCTGCCCGAGCGGAGAAGAGCCAGCACCCCAGCGCCTGAGGCTCTCCACGACCACGTTGAGCTTCCGCGGGCTGCAGGAACCCTGCGTGCCCCGGCCAGGGGGCGGCGGTGTGGGTGGTGGTGTGGGGGTGCCCTCCCGCCCGCGGGCCCCTCGTGCCGCCCCGCACCTGGCTTGACGTCGCAGGTGAGCTGCACCCCCAGAGCGCCGCCGCCCCGCTCGGGAGCAGCGTGGCCGAAGTCGTCCCCCGCGAACTGGGCGGCTCTGTCGGCGGCGCGCAGCAGGGCGGGCTCGGGGCAGCC